>JAODUE010076449.1:0-15115 GCA_027564755.1 Amblyopsis hoosieri
TCCAGACAACACAGCTCTCAGGATCATAGGGACACACAAACCTCTCCACCATGATAAGGTGATGGTTCCCGGAGAGGTGTAAAATCTATCAAAACATATTTGTTATTTGGTCAAGTTTAACCTACTGATCTAATATGATTTAGAGAAGTCTCTTCCCAGCCATCAACAAAAAGCACAATTGTTACACTGTATGTAGCAATATAGTGTCAAGCAGCGCTTAGGAAAACAAATGAAAATCATCAATGCATGGTGACATCATTTACAGTTGCACTAAAAACAAAGTTGTTGAAGGTGGAACTTTCTGTAATGGTGTCGTATTAATATCACAATTTCTGTACAATAAATATAGCATTTACTGTTCCGACACACTTAAGCTAATAAGGCCAACATTAAAGTGAAAATACACATTTTACACTTCAGCATTAACTACAAACAAAACGCTAGGAGCTCTGGGAAAGGGGTGTAGCGTCGTCAATATCTTTGACAGAGTTGAAGAGATGTTTACAAAATTTTTTAATTTACTCGTTACGTAACCCAACCTTCAGCAAGCTGAAAAGAAAACGGCTTAAACATGTTTTTAGTATGTATGAAAATAATTGTTAATTGTATTATGCTATGTAAAAACAGGCTTATACATTTGACATTATGATTGTTGCGTAATCCAAATGATGCGTTGCAAAGAATTGTGAGACGACACATCTCCTTTCCTTTCGTAAACGACGATCCAGTGCACCCTATGCTAAAGGACGCAAGAAAGGAAGCATTGAAGCACTTCGAACAGCTCTTACCATGGCTGCGACTTAGATACTTCCGGGTCACTCACTCAGTTAGGAAGGTTCCTACGCAAGCGAAAAAGACTATACGGATGCAGCCAGAGAAAGATAATATAAATGACAACAGTATGTCTACAGTATTCAGGTCTTTTCCTAGATAGTGTGTGTGTGTGTGTGTGTGTAGGGTGGGGGGGTCAGTTCACAATACTGCCAAATCAGCACTATTGTGTGCACTGTGGGCAGCTGTTCAACGAGTAGCCTCATTTTATTGCACTTGCTCCCTCATCTCTCTCACACGCACGCACGCACGCACGCACGCACGGCATGTGTATGGACTGGCAGGAAAGAACGTGCACACACACAAACATTTCTATCACTCAGTGTCGTGTGCATCCATGCACTTTAAAGGGCAACCATTACCATTGTATGCCATTGACCTTAACATTAGGTGACAACTGTGGCCTTGCACACCAACGTATTAGTGAGACACGTTTAATAAGCATTTACTAATTAAAACGACATTGAGCCCAGAGGCTACGGGATAGTGTCGTCTAGCTTCTACTGAGGATTCAATGCAGATGTTCAAATACTGCTTAGGACTTTCTGTTCAATTTTTTTGAATTCCTGTCAAGTCTCTATCCAGAAGTGAGAAATGTTCTAGTTTGGACCAGTTGGTGCCACCTGGTCTTTATCCCTCTGTTGTTTTGTCCAGTTAGCTTCACTGCTGTAGCTTGGATCCGCACGACTATTACTCTCAGCTCAATTTCTTTTCGCTGAGATTACAGGAAACCCTGTTCGCATTAGCGTTTTCACAGCCACCCTGCTGGTGGCCAAATCAGTGTGGGTTAGTGCGATGATGACGTTGAAGTCAAACAAAATGGTGAGAGCTAGATGAGGCGATCAAAGCGATTGGTTCAGTGCTGTCCAATAGTTTAAAAATTAACCAGAGGTCTATGCAAATTAGGAAGAAAACAACTGCGAACACTTCCCTATTGAGCGTGGCCAGACAATGTTCACAAAGTGAATATGGTCTGGATGCAAACAGACGCATCTATGAAACAAAAGAAGAGGAGACTTTTATTGTCTGTGCTCTAGGGATGTCACGAGAACCGATACTTTGGTACCAATTTGATGCCAAAATTCTGAAAACATGACGTACTTGTTTTTGTACAGTACCGTAGGTACAGGATATCCAACATGGATGCGTACGGTACCGTGGAAGTGTAGCTGCAGCTCCGCCTCCACTCGTTGAAAAGAAAAACAGCATGGCTACTTCGCGTTCCAGGCGGATTATCAGGGAGTAATACATTTACAAAAAACTGTACCGTAAGCTATGCAAACGGTGCCTTCGAACTTTCCAGCCATAGTTTCTATCTTACCGGCTGACCGCATATTTGCATTGCAAACATTCACCTGTATATGCTGTAATTTACTACAATTCATTTTAACCGACGCTTTTTCGCTTCACGCTTGCTGATACCTCCGGAGCACCGACCGGGATCTCAGTGAATGTTTACCCGCCCTAGGAGCACTCTCGTGCGGGCACCGAGTCACGGATGTCCCGGTGGTACTTCCTCGGAGCCCCGAGCAGGCCACATAAAGCCACAGACTTCAGATTTCAAGGAGCACCGGACATTAGACCATGCATGCTATGTACACACAATATTACAGTAGCCAACCCCATGGCACATACTGTAGATACCCCCAGCCTCAGAAGAGCTGACATTTGACTTCATCTTTGATGGCAGTCTCAGCGTTATGAGCTTGATATACCAAGCTTTTAATAACTGGTAATGTAGGCCTACTTAGGCTACATAAACAGTTAGAGCCTCATTTAATTAAGTACATGTGGATATTTTATAGTGTGTGTGCGTATATACACTTTTTTCCCCCCGCGGTATCGAAATGAGTATCAAGAACCGTGGAATTTCACTGGTATTGGTATCGACTACTACATTTCTGGTATCGTGACATCCCTACTGTGCTTTGAAACAGCATTTGTGTTGAAAACCTTCCATGAACACTATTTCTTCATAGCAAATATAACTGCATAAGAGACAAACACATTGAAATTATGTCTGTAACTTATAACCTAAAGCCTGTCTGTTCATGTGTTTGAGCCTGTGTGTGCATATCTTGCAAAATGTGCCAGGCTGCCAACATGGCGAGTGTGTGTGTCTTCTAACAGGTTGTCTGGCACTGCCACTGTCCATCACCGCTTCCCACAACATCACAGCTTGTGTGTGTGTGTGTGTGTGTGTGCGTGCGTGCGTGCGTGCGCATGTGCTTGTATGGAAGGTATGCTGCCACTCCTGCATAGCTGTGCATCATCCTTCCTTCTGTCAACTGAGGACATATCAGTTATGTATGAGTTAAAGTATTGTATTTCCCTGAACTAGAAAAATACTCTGGCCTCTAGTCATCAATAACATCAGTGTGTGCATGTGTGCGTGTGAGCATGTGTGCGTGCACGTCACCTCATTGTTAGGATCCTGTATTACTCTGTAGAGTGCTGGCACCAGAGACTTCTTCAGGTGAAGGCTGCCTGCGTATTTGGGGATGTGGGTTTCTGGTAAGGTCTGGAGAGACACACAACAAAAACATGTAAGGGCCTGTAGAACTCTTTGCAGCCTAGCTGCATTCATAGACAGCAACTGCAAAAGTATAAGTGAATTCTAGTTATGCCAGGCCAGCGAGCCAGACTAGTGCTGTAGAGCAAGCAGTCAGCGGCACGCCCTTGGAATGCAGCTAAACGTAGTTCCACAGCTCACACTCAATTCAGGAATGAATGTGTAATCCAGCTCAAGCAGCTATGCTGGGTTTGCAGCGTTTCAAGCTAACCGCGTGGTAGCCCGGCGCTCACAACATTGCCTCGCGTAACACCGGGCACAACACCTGCTGGGTGGGCACCCGTCCTCATCGACGGGGGGCTTCCATGGCAACGGCGCCTTTATTACCCCGCAAACGTTCTGCGCCGAATCGAACCGTGCTGCATCGGGACCCTAGGTGTTCGCCTCCACCCACCCGCGCGTGTTTCTGTGTGGTCGGTGGCGGACACGGTTGGCTGCAGTGACCGAGGATCAGAACAGAGTGTACCCAGCCCGCCGTCCTGACGTAGTGACTCACTGATGGCCTCACACCGTTTATCACCGTCTCTCTCTCCCTGTCTCACACGCACACACCCACCCACCCACACTACCCCTGCCTTCACTAGCGTGTCCTGACACACAAGGCGATACTTCGTGCTTACGCTTCATTATGGCTACGAGGCGACATTCATTTTACGGTATTTTTAACACCGTTCTTCACCGCAGTTCTCTCACCTGCAGTCAGTGGTTTCTTTGGTGCAACACCTCAGCCAGCATGTTAAATCGACATTGTGAGTAACACACACACGCACACGAGCGATATATTGGGCTTTTACCTTGAATTCTGAGAGCCATTCCTCCACTACGCCGCGCTCGGAACCCAGCATGGTCCTGGGAGAGCCCACCTCCCTCCTCGGCAGCCTGGCGGATGGCAACGCCATGCAAGTGGAAAGAGAAGGGGAGGGGGGGGGGGGGTGTGTGTGTGTGAGTGTGGGCAGAACGAGAAGGAAGAGACGGCCTTATTCAACAACGCGTCCCCCTCAGTCGGTAGCTTCACCAGGCCACATGATGCCAGACACAGCGACATGCTGCTGCTGCACAACCATAGTGGACCTGTGGTGCTGACTTCTGAAATGTGTGGCAAGGCAAACAAAACCACTGCAGCATGTCCTAACTGGTCTCTGGCCTGGCCAGTGAGCGCATATACACAGACAACATTACCACTTTCTTAATGTCATGCATAGTAGCATTTCTTGTTAACTGATAGAAGAAGCATTTAAGGATACCATTTGTTCATTTAAATGGAAAAATCTTTGAGAGGCAATAAAACACCCGTCTGTATGATTGTTAGAAAATGTACTCATTTTCTGCACATGAACATTTTCTTGATATGTAATGTGAAGTAGCACTGCTTGTTTATTGAAAAATCGACTTTTCCTGTTTAACAACAAATATTAACGTTTTAGTCATTTGGCATAATAATATAACACAATCACGCTTACATTAATTACCCATAGTCATAGGTAAACAGCTGTAGGATGGTGAACTATGTCAAAGTGTGGGTTTGTTATTTGGACCACTGGTAATAAGTAGAAAAATGTGTAAACCCTCACCAACACAAAGATGCCCCCCCTCCTCTGGAGACAGCCCAATGTGAGCGATTTACTTGGCTTACTTTAGCAGCCCTGGCTGCCTAAAGCTGTCCTGGCTGTTTAACCCAATAGGTTTGAGGAGACTGTCATGCTCGATACCTCTCAACGGTGCTCAAACACAGAACGTGTTTCCAAATAAAGGTTGAGCTGGGGTTCTGTGGGTGTCAATCGAAGAGTGCGCTTAAGCATAACGCTATTCTAATGCTGCACTGTGAGCCAACAGAACCAATGTACAGACTAGTACAGAAGCTAAAATAAACCTCAGTGCCCAAATTAACAAGCCAATAGCACAACACGCCATGGAAAAACACCCTCATTAATTGTTGTTAATGAGGGTTTGGCTGCTGCAGCCAGCAGCAAATGACTGTAGGCCTGTGTCCGTGCACGCTAAAGAGTTAAGAGTGGGAAGGAAAATTGTCCATGTGTGTTTGTGTACACGCCAAGGTGGAGGTGTGTTTTTAACCGCTACAGGCTCCAGTGATTGTTTGGATACAGGCAGAAGGTGATATATAAAGACATGTAAACTGCCAACCAGACTAATGATTAGCTAGGTTTGTGTAATGGCAGACAGGAATGCTTCACTCACACAAAACACTTCCAATACAACATCTACTCTTATGATCCAACTTTCTAAATTAAAAAAGGACAATGGTGCCTTATGCAAAGTCAACAAATCCATATAGTCATATAGTGTTAAAACACCTGATAATCGGACGCCTGTAACATTAGCAAATACTTCGGACAAATGCAAGACAAAGTGTACCAGCACCCTGACAGATCTTAAACTGAAGTAACAGTAGTTACAAATCCATTAATTCACCCCCCCCCCCCCCCCAAGTTTTAGAATCATTCATGTTATATGTGAGAGTCATATGGTGACTGCTTCTGGGGAGAAAAAATAAATAAATAAACCACAATGGATAACACATGTACAAAACGTAATTTCAAGGTCCTAGTTCTACTTTCAAAGTTCTGTTTTTCCATATCATGTGACATGAATTCGAAGATTTATTAGCATTAGAGCCGTTTCCCTAACAAAAATATATGTAAATTTGACAGGATTAGGGATTAGGAAAAAATGTTTGGTCAGATAATATACACTTTGTCAATCCTGGATTTGGAGTTCCTGCACAATTATAATCAGTGTTCAAAGTAGACGTCGACCAATAGTGGATTTTTAAAAGGCCGATATAATAATAGTTTGGAGCCAGAAAAAGATGATAGCCGATTAATCGTCTGATAACTACAAATGCCAAAATAACAGCAGCAAATAACAATTCCTAGGTCTGTCAAGTCATTAGTATTTTCGAACTAGTGATTGTTTTTCTAGTTGTAACAGTTTTGTATTAATTATAATTATGTACGATATACTGACAAATAAAAACTAAATTGTATCATTCTCACCTTACTACTGTACCTTAGTGTCAGCTGGCTAGTCTACTGTATATGCTACCAGTTAGATTGCTATCTTGTTGTTATGATACCGGATAGGGGATTAGGGTTGCGTCTCATTTCTACTGTCGCTAAAAAAAAAGGAGGACTATTCTTTCTTATCACAAACAATGAAGTTATACTGTATTGCCAAATAAGATAAAAAAATTGGACAAAATGTAATGCGAGTATTGAGGTCTCGTAATTGAGATACATTAGGAAAAATATTCAGTATCATCAGTGTTCATTAAGCTTTTACAGGCATTCTGTAATAGTCGTGTAGATCTGGATCTGGTGGTGGGTCTGACGGTTTTACTATACAGTTGTTGAGATATGTCCATTGGACCTTAGATATGCTATAGACCTGCATTTACCAACTAACTAAATACTATAAACCATGCTTGCTACTACTAGCAAAACGGATGGCATCCTTTCGGTAAGGCAGCAGTCTTCATTGTAAGACTTAAATATTATGCAATGCAAGGTGATGTATTCTACGTGACCGGTGCAGTCTGCGCAGCTATCGGCCACTATTGGAGCCAAGTTTTGCCGTTAACGATAGTTTGTAAAACGTCCTACCAAAACGATTCATTGGTCGACCCCTAGTTCGAAGCAGCCAGTGTGCTTCAATGTTGCAATGTTGTATCAAAATCCGAATAGTGGCTCTGGTTGGATGATTGTACCAATTATGATAAGCTTACTTCAAAAACACAAATACACCCAGTGTTTTATTACCCTTAAAAAGCACCAAACAGCAGCATAATCAGACTATCCTGGTGAGAATAATATTGTGCATGTAAACAGCACACATTATCGGCCTTGAATTCATCACCACTAAATAGCACACAATCAGTCCATCTCATAACCGCTCTACATTCACACTACATCACCATCCTTCGGAGGTGATGCTATCTCATTTGAGCAGTTAGAGAAGAAATGAAAGGCCAAAGAATATAATCTTTATAGTCATGCAACATTTTATAAAGCCAAGCCATCTCGTTCATCTCTATACTGAAAGCTTCCTTCGACAAGTTGAGCATCATCAAACGCAGTCAAGGGATGGATAGGGCAAGATTAAAAGGTTGCCATGGGAACGGTAGTCAAGACCCAATGTCAAATGTTCAATGTGATGATAAAACCTGAGTATTAATACACCTTAATAATACAGATGTTCTTTGACTACAGACAATTTCAATGAAGTAGTTTAAATATAAGGCATATCCTTTCTTCATTCACATATATCACTCATGTCATGTGAACAATAACAAACAGACTATAGAGGTAAAACATAATGAACAAACAAGTATACTTTAAATCAACTACTTGTAATAGAAGCACAAAGCAATTATTAAGCTTTTTACCTCACAGGAGAGTTCAGATCTCCACTGGGAGAAGAACGGGGGTCTTGTCACACATCTGTCAATCGCTGTCTGTCTCCTGAAAGGACAATGAATAATCCAATAATCTCGGTTGTGTTCTTTTTGTTGGACAAAAGAACGTTTGACAGAAATATACAGAATAAACAAAAGAAGGGTCTCTGGCATTTCTCATTTAATGACGGCATTTCAAGTTCACGTTGATACCTTTGAATCACAAAGTGGAGATATGCACATTATTTTGAGGCACTGTGCCAGTTTGCATTCGTTTGCATTCAATTGTTGCATAGTTCATGCTGCCAAGCAACTTACAGAATTTACCTGGCAGAATGAGTTAATGCCATGGACAGAGTGATGGCAGTAAACAGGATGAAGGCCTCTCCAAGCCAACGCAGAGGGCTCTACTTGACATTAAGCATTCCTGAGCACAGCCCGTGTTTATCTGAAGGACGCTCACATTAGCCATCTATCACTGTGAGCTAAGGAAATTACTTGGTAGGAACCCTATGCCGGCATCTAGAAGAGGAGTGTGCTGCCTCTATCTATTGAAAGACATTTATTTAGGTGATAAGAGGATGTCATTGTGACTTCAGCTGAAGTCAAGAGCAGGTCTACGCCATGTGAACAAGATAAATGATGAGCATACTGTACAACATTGATACAGATATTATAGAATTCGCTTGCATGCATGAGGATAAATTGGGGATGTCACATAACTCCCAGAACACAAATCAACTTCTCATATCCCATTCTTAAAAAATGGCAGTAACAATGTCTGAATGTACAAAATGGATATGCACACAGTGTTCCTGTGTGAAGGTTATGTGTGTGGTTCACAGTACACAGAATCAATGTTTCCTGTGTGCCCACCATCCTGCTTGCCTGTCAAGACAGGAGATTAAATAAATAAGAGCAACGTTGTGGTGTGTGAATTCAGTAACTAAGATGAAGGGGATCACATGCGAGCCCACTCTACTGACATGGCGACTGTTTAATGTGGCAGGTCTATGCTCAAAGTCTTAAGACATCAAAGCTTGTCTGGGCTTGGAGGGTGGAAGTGCAGTTCAGACATAAAATCACAAAGGCGGAAGCATCCGTTATAAGAAGGAATCGCCAATCGCATCTCTATAATTAGACTACAGGGTTTAACACAGGGCTCTTAGTTTAGAGATTAAGAACAGCACTACTATGATGCAGGTTAATGCCAGAAATCACAACACTAAAAACAGACCATTGTTGTGACATTGACTTTGATAAAAGACCAGTACAGTTTGCACAGTAAAAGGCATCAGTCAGCTGTTGTAAGCCAATTGGTATCAGTCAGCTATTGTAAGCTAATTGTAAGTCAATTTCACAAAATACCTCCTCACATTTCACTATCTTACAGTTCTGTGTGCGCTGAAAAAAAAAATCCAGTATTCCACACAACACAGCCAGCTTTGAGAAGAACCCAGAACTAAGGTTGCATAACCTGTCGAAATGAAAAATCAAGGTATTGAGGAGAGAAAAGCACATATCGGGAAACAAGACGTCAGGCATGATGGGGCATTATCAAGGAAAGATAGGTAAACTGTGGGATCCTAATACTCAATATGCCTACGTGTGGTGACGTAGCGTGCCAAAATAATAATTTAGCATGGTGAAATAACTAAGGCTGGGCGATATATACCAAAAAGAATATCCCGATATATTTAGGTTGAATACCGATACATGATATATATTTGTATTTTCTATAAAGTGGGCTAAATCTTTAGGCATATAGAAAAAAACTGGAAACCCGACGGAAATTTGACTGATTTTTATAGCGACATTAATTGACATGTGTGAGCTTTCTCTGGTGTCTCCGCCCCTTTGACACTCTGAACGCACTAAGTGCAGGCATGGAGGGAGAGACGAACAAATCAAAAAAGTCATGAATAAATGCACAATAACTATATAGATATATAAAATTAGACAATATTGTTTATATTTTTTGAGAAAATTTGGTATATCGCCCAGCCCTAGAAATAACACATTTTTGATCAGCATTTGGGATACGTGTGTTTACCTAGGTCTAGCAGCCACTTACCTAGGCGTAGTTGTCAATATGCCATGTGTCTCTATTGCCCGTATGTATGCAGTTTGATCTCCTTTTCTCGTTCTCAGATACTTTTTTTGGTTAGACAGGTTATGAAACATTTTTTGTCAAGTTTTCACGTTGTGGGTAGTGCATCCTGTCACACAACAGCATTAAGGAAGGTTTCTTTTTTTTTTTGTAGAAGTCAGAAATTACATTAGCTTAGTTTAACGCAATGCAAAGTCAATAAATCTTTGATAACAGTTTTCCCACCGGTGGGCGTGGTTTTCAGATTATGACCCGTTGCGCTCTGTCTGTAGCAGTTTGTCAGATAAACAAGAATCACTTCAACTCAAATCTATTAACTTTAAACTTGTATTCGTTGTGAAAATGTAGGCAGCCTATCCTACCTAGACAAACTGGATGTAGCCTACAGATCTTTCAATTTCCATGAAGCTATGCGGAAAAACTTTAAACTATGCTATTGATTTGGATGCAAAATCATTTTGATAGGCTTTGGGGTGATATTACTTATTAATTGAATTGGGGTGACATTTCTCAATTAGAAATTAAACAAAGTAAAATTAAAGCCCCGACTGTATCTTAACAGTAGGATTAACTATTATCACTACTAAGCTTATTTGTCTAGATATGAAGACTTGTTGCCGATTGAAGCCATATTCCCATTGACGCTCATTCAAAACCAAGCACCTCTTAAACGAATATTAACATTGTTTGAACACCGCACAAGATCTAAAATGATTCTTTATATTATGAAGTGTGGGGGTCGCTTATTTTATTTTTTTTAAGTTTTCCTAAAGCCCAGGAAAGCATTTTTTTTCTTGTATGACGTCATCGCAGGGAATGAGCAAAGTACGAGCATTGGAGTTTTTTTGGCTACCATGGAGGCGGGACAGCGCAGGGACACCATAGGCCTAGGGACACCCACGCACACAAATTTAATATATTTTTCCATGATTATTAACATTTTGTGGATATATTATGGCCCATGGATTAAACTAAATCAGGTAGGTACAGTTCATGTCTCATTTAACAAAACATCTTAGGTAACTTAGGTAAGCTTGTAGGCATCAGCATGTTGGAATCGCAAAATATGCAACATACAGACCCCAAAAAAAGAAACGTTCGATTCATCATTCCTTTATAACATTCTAAAAACTGTTTAATGTTTTATAAACAACAAATAATCTTGCACTGACTGTCCCTATGAGGACAATAGTGCTACAGCTAGACCACAGCAGCTAGTCTGTACATTGGCTAGTTTGTGCCGAATGCTAGTGCTCAGCGCTGTGATGTGAATGCGCACACGCGACCGTTGAAGCCAAATGCGCTGACTGCTATGACGTCTGCCCCTTAAAAACTATGATTAGGCTTCACTCCTATTGGCGGATGAGCTTTTGAGCAGTTTAGTTTAAATGATGGGAGCCATTTTAAAACACGTATCTAGTTCTTATAATACATCCATGGCTCAGAGCCATGTGGGCCATGTGGGTAACTGGATCTCAGCTTTAAACATAAAGTACTGTACTCATCTTTACCCCATCAAGGATTTAGTTCTGGCGACTCTGGTGAATATTATAATACTGTTGATTAAACGTTGCGTGACCCTAATGACAATAACCGTGCCTTCCTCTAAAAAGCCACCCTTCCTTCAAGCAAAGACCTGCTCATTGTCCTCCGCTGCAGCCCAGAAGGGAGAAGTGTGCCAGCCCATCCTGTTTATGACACTTCAATACCTCAGTACACAATGGCACGGTGAAACCAAATAGAAACCATGCTAGTACAGAGGTCACTGTGACTACATAGCTGGCCCATCTACACACACAAAAACCACAATACTGTACAGCAATAAAAAGCTTGTGATTCGTTTGTTTTCAGTGAGGTCGGTGCTTGACATTGGTCTGTGCCCGGAAGCTGGAACAGGCCTCGTAGTTAAAGTACATGACCCTAACTTGACATGCAGGATGATTTGAGAAGGGTAGGGACTTGGCAGGTGATTGGACGAACCCGTCAACTGTGCCAGCTGTTAAATCAAACCCTTGCCGAAGCAAGGCAGGAGAAGAGTGAACATATATTTGCCATCAAGAAAGGCCTTTAGTGCTGTTCTTTGCTCTCCAGTTCAGATCAAACTGATTCTATTGCAGCATCTACTTTAGGCTAACCTCTTCAGGAACCACCATTGACACCTTTGGCTCATTAGTGAGAAATGTATTGAGTGTTGGGGCTTTGAACACATGAAATAAACCAGGGGGCAGGATGGTCTAGTGGTCTGGGTATTGGGGCAGTTTTTACAGATCCGGATAGGTTAAACCGTTCTCGTTGTTACATTATTTTAAAGAAAGCATCGTCTTTCTATCCCACCCGCAACAGCCATTTAATTGATAACAAAGATCGGTTTTCCATATCGGCCATTACAAAAGGAAAATTGGACTACCACCGATCTCGTATTTTGAGTGGGAATCGGCCGATTCCGATCAGCTTCCGATCGATCGGTGCATCCCTAATAGCAGTCAATGCTTACACGTAGGCAACCGTTTTAAGATCACAGTTTCTGATTGCATACTCTTCGCAAATTTTGTGTTGATGACCCTCGACACTGAAGGCCCAGTGTTGAGGGTCACGGTTTGCTACTGCATGCAACACTAGATTATAGTGTGGAAAACCTGGTTGCATCAGAATTTTTACAGCCACCCTGTAGGCGGACCAACCAGGGTAGCTAATAACGATGACATTGAAGTCAAGCGTATTTTCAATATGGTGCTAGATGAAGCAAAACAAAAATAGTTGTAGCAACTGCCACCGCCAAATCCGATTCGACTGACACAATTCCCAAGTCGGGTACAGCCCTAACAGACTAGTATTTCTGGTGCCAACTAGCAAGGGTTGCAATGTTTAATAGACTTGTTGGCTAACCACGCATATCCCTAGTTATCCTAAGCAAAACGTTTGGGTCTGGTTGCAGGTCTTGTTACACTAAAGACCTGCTGCGAAGGCCAACACCCCATTTCATAGCAACCTGTTTGGCATAGAAATTGTGTACATTAGCTGAAGGCTACCTTAAGCCACACACACTCATTCAGTAGAGACAGATGATTTACAGGAGGATCTATCATTATGTAACTCATTAAACAAATCTATCATCCCTTTGGCGACAATCTTGTTGCAGAGGACAGCCCGTAAAACTGTAAAATTTGCCAGTGTTAGTGCTCAGACAAGACAATGTTTCTGTTTTGCTATATGAAAAAGATATGCGGAATCAAAACCAGCATTTCTTGATAATACAAAACGCATTACCGCGTTCCCTCTAATAGTAACAGCATTTCCCCTCAACAGGGGAACACTTCTCTCCGATAGTAACAGTATTTCCCCTTAACAGGGAAACACTTCACGGACACACACACGATATTACACACATACCGAAAGGTTCCACTATTAAAAAACTAAACAGAGCACAGAAAATAGGAACAGTTCTGTAGTTGACATTCAGAGAATTTCTGGATGTCAAGTACAGAATAATAATAATAATAATAATAATAATAAATGCCTCTGCTAATCTTTCACATCAAAGAAGGTAGTAGGCTGCTCTACTACTCCACTGGTGGACTTGTATTGTTGCTTGGCACTTTCTAATGCTTTTATTATACAAGTTGAAAGGAGTGTATTCAAACACAAAAGTGTGGCTACATTTACAACAGTTGAGTCTGTATGAGGTTAACTTCATACTCCGTCTCAAACTCAATAAATCACCCTGAATAATAACGGTTCTAGCAAAAAGCAGTGAGACCTGTGTGTGTGTGTGTGTGTGTGTCTCAACTTCCCCATTCTGTCCTAAATAACGAGTGTCAGGTTTTAATCAGTCCCACGCTGGGGCTTTTTCAAGGTCAGTGTGGCCCAGACCTGCCATGAATTATTGAACTTCAGCAACTCCGATCTTTTTAGCCTTGGATTTAGCTCTCTGTTCTGCTTTACATCTCATTCTCTCCTCACATGACTGGTCACCTCACTGCTAGGGAGCAGGCGTCAGCATGTGACGCCATAGCTAAACAATAATGATCTGGTCCTGAGTAAGAACGAAACAAAAAAGAAAATCTGTTTCATTATAATATTTGTGCATAATCATCTTACAGGAAATGTACTGTATAAAATCAGACAGCTATTATAGGCTTTGTAGCATGCTCACAAATACTTCAACAAGGTAACTAATATCTAGTCATTCATTTATTGTTAACGTGATAAGAGGCACCCAAACTAACGAAAAGATCTGTATCTATGAGTCGTTCGTTGCTCACGACCACTACTACAATCTATGGACATGAGTCAAGACTATATTATAATAATAATAATCACAGGATATGATTCTTAGGGTCTGTGAGTCTTTCATCATGTGCACCAGCTTGATCAAGTGAATGAACCATATTATATTCTGTCTGTATAGTTTATCCTTAAAGTGTAACTGCAGCCCAGCTCTGAGCCTGACTCCACCCACTACAAAAATGCATCAAGGAGCTGAGTGAGGGGAGGGGAAAGGCTGATCTGAGGGGAACCCCCCCATTATTACTACGTTAACATTTTAATTTGATGACGTATGAGCGTACTAAGTGTACCGATGAAAACCACCCAGGGCCTGGGGTGATAGACGTGTAGTTCTGTTTTCAGACCATAAAATGCTGATTTTTATAAAGATGGGAATGTTGTCAATATTAACACCAGCATTGATGTGTCTCATCACAGACCAGTCCTATTACTTCGTTTACAGCTCAAAACACACTTTTGCAGTTACACTTTACATTGTTACTAAATGGCAATCTGCAAGAAGCCTATGACAATTACCAACATACATCAATCCACTGAGCCAAACGTTTATAAATGTAACTGGCGACCCCCGTGTTATAATCGCAAAAGTGCAACAGCTATCATGGGGAGCCAACGACCAAATGCAATATTAACAACTGCGAAATCCATACTAGTCTGAACTCTGAAGATTTCAAGTGACAAGAACACACTGTGTCTAATCAAAGACTGCACCCCTAGTTGTTCCCACAGTCAGTGGGGATTTTTCTACTCACCCAGTTTTATTTGCGATATTGTCCATCCATCCATCCATCCATCGTCATCCGCTTATCCGGAGTCGGGTCGCGGGTGCAGCAGCTTCAGCAGGGGACCCCAAACCTCCCTTTCCCGAGCCACATTGGAAAGCTCTGACTGGGGGATCCCGAGG
>JAODUE010076460.1:0-15115 GCA_027564755.1 Amblyopsis hoosieri
TCTAGCTACGTACTCCAAGCTAGTCGGCTAATTGGCAAGCAACCTGCGAACTACGCAGTTACAAAACTGACTTTACCCGTACAGGATTTATTAACCAAATACACATGTATAGCATGTACAGCAAAGTCATATGGCATAACTTCACATCCTGACTGGTTTACATTAGATATCTATATCTATATTCCTTTAATAGTTCCCATACAATCAACAAACAACAATTAACTCACCAGGACGATAAAAACAACTTTAAAACAGGTCCTGGGTCCACACTATTATTCGTCCTGTGTTCACAGGAGTTTCCGCAAGTTATTTTTCCACTAATCTACAACCAAATTTAACCGAAGGTTTCTTCCCTCTCTGACCTGATGGCTCATTTAGATCGCACAGAAAAACTGAATACCTACGTCACTACGTTGTCTACGTAAGCACGTCACACTCGTCATTGTGTACCTTATATTATGCGATTCTTGCATATTATAGTATCATACGACATTGTAAAACAACCTAGGGTTACATAGACAAGGTGCTTGTCTTACTTCAGAGGTTTAACCAGGAACACAGGTCGATAAACCTGTATAGCTGCTCCCCCAATTTCCAAAAGCTGTGATGTGAACGAAAGCACAACCAATGCAGGGACAAGCACTTCATTCTGATGATGTTTTCACGTGGAGTGAGCAAGCCAAGACAAGTTTAAAGCCATATGCAGAGTATGTTATAGGCCTATATGAGAGTTACAAATATGTAGGCCTATTGTATATGCCTTGAACATTAACAAAACTGTACACTCATCGTGAGTTAAAAACTGTAGTTTTACTGGTTTTGCTAGACCTGGTAGTTAGGACAATGAAAACATACTATCAACAACGATCTTGGTTTCCCATTAACAATATTGCTGTAATTACTATTATAGATTTGCTGGAAATAAATATTTGTAATATGCTTAGGTGGTTAGAATACAAAGCTATAACATTTAAAGTAGAATGTACAGTAGAAGGGCTTTGGCGCAAAAGTACCATAGGCTACATAGCCTGGGCTAAAGTGCTGACAACGGCGTAAGATACATAGGACGTATTCAGCAACGCAGTGGCCCAGTGGATAGCACTGTGGGCTCACTGCAAGAAGGTCCCGGGTTCAAACACTGGTTGTCTCGGCCTTTCTGTGTAGAGTTTGCATGTTCTCCCGCGTTAGGTTCACCCTCCAGCCAGTGCCATGTGACCAGAGACACTGGCCTCAATCTGGAGTTTGTCCCCGGACGCTGCACAGCGGCTGCCCACTGCTCCCTTGAGGGAGGGGTTAAATGCAGAGGATTCATTTCGCTATGTGTATGTGACAATAAAAAGCACCTTTATAATATGTGTTGCATATATTTTATGTAGACGCACAAATTGTGCGAAGCAAGCTCAAAAGTACGCTGTATATGTGTATGCATGTGTGAACAGATTACATTTCCCTCGATGGAGCTGCCTGTGTGAATAGAGAAAATCACTAGCTGTGCCTGCACGGCCATGCAGGTATTTTATAGGAACGCTGTGTGAAAAGGGCTTAATTATAGAAATAGAGTGAAGTGGTATTGATGCTGTGTGTGATTCATGAGCCTGTGTGTCTGCCCAGACATCAGCCCGGAGGAGCGTGCCCAAAACGTGGGCCGCGTCCTGCGCAAGGAAGCCGACGACGTCACAGCCGGCCACGAGCGCCTCAACGCCGACTCGGTCGACTGGCAGAGGAGGCTGGAGCTGGCTCTGGATAGGCTGATGGAGCTCCAGGAGGCGGAGGAGCTGCTTGACGGACAGCTGAGGCAGGCGGAGATGGTGAAGGAGGCGTGGGAGCCTGTAGGGAGCCTGCTGATCGACGCCCTGCCAGAGCAGATGGACAGAGTCAAGGTGAGCTCGGCCTGTGCTCTGCCTGCAAACAGTAAGGGTCAGTAAGTAATTCTGGAGAAAGCTGGTTGATATTTGAACACCTCTCCTTTCAATTCCATAGGGTCTGCAGTGCACCACTCTGTTTGTGAGGCGTTTCCATAGATATAATGCATGTCAGCCGCAAGGATTTCCCATGTTATCGCTCATCTATAAACGTTCTACAGGTTTAACAATAATGTGTACAGCATTAGCAGATGTTAACCATACTGTCGCCAAGTCTTCTTTGACTGCCTAAATAGTATGTATTAATATATATAGTGTATGTAATGTGTAATGTATAGTGTAACAGATGTCAGCTCTACCTTGTTGCTGTGGACCCGTTCAACCTTTGGTCATCTCACCATTTATTCCGTAGAATTAAAAGTCCCATAGTATCACAGCCTCTCTCCATATTACATTGCGCATTACTGAAAGGGCTATAGCATAATAATATAAAAACAAATACACCTAATGCACAAAACACAGGAGGAACAGCTCCTGTAGCATCACAGATTTGGTGCCCGCTCCTATATTACCAATTTGAGGCAAAACAACATTATGACTGTAATAAACCAATAAGTATGTGTAGGTATGAATGAAAATAGTACAAGCTATAGGTAAAATAAATCAACATCAGTTTTTGGTAGTTAGACTAGACATATAACGTTAGATGAACCAAGGACATTCACCTCTCTCCACATTACGGGGATGAAAGGGGAGAGGTCAAGTAGGTAAACAACTTTAGAAATAATAAACATGAAATAAAATATAAAATATAAATAACAACAAGTGGCACAAACGGGATGTAAAATAATAAATACAAATACAACGATGAAATAAAATGCATTGCCCAAGGTTGACCTGGCTTGTGCAGCTTCAACTATGTGATGAACCTCCCAGAACAACAGCTATGGTAAAGATAATGCGTCTATGGCAACTAGTTAGTACTTGTGTGTGTTGTAGGAGTTCCAAGAAGAGATCGCACCCATTAAGGATGACGTCACTCACATGAACCAGTTGGCAACATCGTTTGGCCCGCCATCTGATGTCCAGCTGTCGCCTAGCAACCTGGAACGCATCGAAGACTTGAACACACGGTGGAGGCTGCTGCAGGTATTGGCACGCACACTGACACACACACTAACACACACTCACACTGACACGCACACACACACACTCTCACACGTACACACACACAAGGTCTTTTCCCTCCAGGCTGGGTGTGGTGTGTGTTCGCCACCTAGTGGACTTGAAAAACAGGGCAGCCATAAAGATGTTAGCTGCCATCTTTGTTGATGGGACACAGGACACTTGATCGTGTTTGTGTGATCTTGTCTTAAATTAACAGCTTTATACCTCCTCTGCCATTGAACATCAAAACTCTATTAAGCTTTTGTTGAAATGAATGTCATATGGAATGCCGTTATTAGCAACATGGTTCAGTTTGTCCACCCCACACATAGGACTGTATGGCCACACAAACACACATGCACACAAACACACACAACCATTTCAGTCAATGATCAGAGAGAGCTCCTATCAGTCTCAATAGATATCAGAGCAGCCCTGCTGGAAGCCAAGACACTGATGGTTACCGGGGGCGACACATTTAACCAATTTGTTGCCACCAAGGCGATGCAGCTCTGAGGCTCCGTGGTGGGAAGATTGGCGCCACGGTGACATCACATTGACAGGGCCATACGCCTGTCTCTCTGAAGTCTGCACCTGACCAGATGCTTGTCTACACACACAATATGTGCATGCATGTGCACGTTTTGTGTTCAAGATACATACACACAAGATACATACACACACATAGATCCATCCATACATATGTAAATACAGTATTTACATTGAATTACAGTATACACATACAGGTGCATCTCAATACATTTGAATATTGTGGAAACTTTAAGTAATTTCAAATTGACAAACTGAACCTCATATACAGTATATAGTGGATTAATTACACACAAAGTGAAACAGTTCAATCCTGTATTTGATTTAATATTGATTGATATGATTACGGTTTAAAGCTCACGAAAACCCCACATTCTGTATCTCATAAAATATGAATATGACATAAGGCCAGTGAACAAAGGAATTCTAATACGGACAACGTGACAGCTGTCAATCACTCATGGAAACCATATCCTTATACTCTGCTCTAAAATGTCCTGTTGGATGGCTGAGTTGACCCTGGACTTGATTTAACACAGTAGACCAACACCAGAAGGTGACATGGCTTTCCAAGTCATCACTGACTGTGGAAACTTCACACTGGACTTCAAGCAACTTATGTGCTTCTCCACTCTTCCTCCAGACTCTGGGACCTTGATTGGCAAATGAAATGCACAATTTTCTTTCATCTGAAAAGATTACTTTGGACCACTGAGCGATTTTGTTTCTCCTTAGCTCAGGTAAGACTTTTCTGACGTTGCCTCTGGTTAAGGAGTGGCTTGACATGAGGATACGTCTGTGCGTGGTGGCTCTTGATGCATTGACTCCTGCCTCAGTTCACTCCTTGTGAAACTCCCCAACATTTTTGAAAGGCCTTCGCTTGACAATCCTCTCAAGGCTCCGGTTATCCCTGTTGCTTATGCACCTTTTTCTACCACACATTTTCCTTCTACTTGACTTTCTATGAATATGCTTGGATACAGCACTGTGAACAGCAAGCTTCTTTAACAATAATCTTTTGAGGCTTTCCCTTCTTGTGGAGGATGTTGATGACTGTCTTCTGCACAACTGTCAAGTCAGCAGTCTTCCCCATGATTGTGAAGCCTACTGAACTGGACTGAGAGACTATTTAAAAGCTCAGGAAACCTTTGCAGGTGTTTTGAGTTAAAGGTATGGTCAGTCATTCTTGCTAACTTCAAGCTCAAATAAAAACTTCCATCTTCCACGTCAAAATGCATTGTGAAGCAAAGCGTAGTGCAAGTATCAGATTCTTTTTTCAACACGCACAGAGAATGGTAAGGTAGCGAAATGCGTTGAATTTGACAAAGTGTATTAGCTTACATTTAGCTTACAAAAGCCAACTTTACCTTTAATTAGCTGATTAGAGTGTGACACGTTGAGTCTACAATAACACACTATATTACATTATTGTAACTTTCTGAGCTACTGAATTTTTTGTTTTCATGGGCTGTAAAATGTAATCATCCAGGTTAAAACAAGTACAGGTTTGTATTTCACTTTGTGTGTAATTAATACAGGATATATATGAGTTTCACTTTGTCTATTGAATTATTGAAATTAACTAACTTTTCCACAATATTCAAATTCATTGCGATGCAACTAGAATGTATACACATTTTGAAGCAACATATGCCGCTGTCCAGATGTGGTCTTTTCCAGGGACATGCTTGCATTTTCCAGTAGGACAATGCAAATAGCATTGACTGAATAAGGTGTAGGCTCTAGAGCAAATCCTGGCAATGCCAGGCCCGGCCCTTTGATCCGGCACCTTCCCAAAATCAATGAGCTATCAATTGTATGAGTCATAAAACATTAGCTAAACGTGGTAGTTACTTATAGTTAATAAAATGTTATTGTAAGCCAGCCGGTGGAACCAGAACATTTATATAACCTATTTTAATTTTTGAATAAATTATTTTTATTCTGAACTTGGTAGTAATATTTGTTGTCAATTTCATTAAGAAACACATTTGAATTGTTCAGTGCCCGGGTATTTGAATAACCATGGCAGATACCTTTTTGGTGTTTTTGTGTATGTGTTTATGTGTATGTTTGCCAGCATTCAGGTCAATTTAGAAAGTACATGGCGTTTCTGATGAACTAAAAGGTTGAAGCGGATTGGTCCGCAAGGAACATAGATACACCATTTTAAGTAATTACGACAAAATCACATGAACAATCCTGTTTCCCTCGTTTCCACGGCTTTAATTAGGTCACCGTGGATACAGGGAAAAACAGCTCGAGCAGAAACGAAGTGGGTGAGGCGGATTCAAAGGTAATTTACATTTTATGTCCGCTAAATGAAAAAAGAGAGCGACCATTCATTGCCGCGTTGCCTCCCATTTACATATATTTTCCATTTCACAACATCTACTGTGTGCATCTGTATAAGCCTACACACCTGCAGTCTGTTAAGACTAGGCACTGGTTGAGACAGTGCCCACATATCACATAATGGCCGTGGGCATAGTTATAGCTGCCTTAGTGAGTCACTTATTAGCCGGGAACTTCAGACTGTAGCTAATCACCATCTGTACAAACTCGTGCATGCTGACTTGAGCAATGTTTGTTGCTCAGAAACATTTGATCTCTGAAAATTCTGTCAGGAGCCACTAGTAACTATAGCGACAAAAAGAGCCCCAAAGAAAATTGCTGTGACATAACATTCTCCAAAAACACTTTATTTTTTGTTTTTGTTGTTCTGATAATTCAGAAGGTATAGAAAATAAGTTTTTTCTGTTGGCACCTATTGTCACTAATTAGTTAACAGATTACTTTATTTAATTAATACACTTTTCCCATCTGAACTGCGGTGTTCACTATATTCAGCTGGTTTAAAACTAACTATGTCTGCGTTTTAGACCTGGATGTTACATGTGTGTCAGTTTACAGCTCCAAAATCTGCATCTTTAGTTCAGAAATATATGAGCACATCTGTGAGGTGCCTGTATTGTGCCTGTATCATGCCTGTATCATGCCTGTGTCGTGCCTGTATCATGCCTGTATCATGCCTGCGTCGTGCCTGTGTCGTGCCTGTATCATGCCTGTATCATGCCTGTATCGTGCCTGTATCATGCCTGTATCATGCCTGTGTCGTGCCTGTATCATGCCTGTATCATGCCTGTGTCGTGCCTGTATCGTGCCTGTGTCATATCTGTGAGGTGCCTTTGAGGTGCCTTTGAGGTTCCTGTGTCGTGCCTGTGTCGTGCCTGTGTTGTGTCTGTGAGGTGCCTGTGTTGTGCCTGTGAGGTTCCTGTGTCGTGCCTGTGTTGTGTCTGTGAGGTGCCTGTGAGGTTCCTGTGTTGTGCCTGTGAGGTGCCTGTGTTGTGCCTGTGAGGTTCCTGTGTCGTGCCTGTGTTGTGTCTGTGAGGTGCCTGTGAGGTGCCTGTGTCGTGCCTGTGAGGTGCCTGTGTTGTGCCTGTGAGGTGCCTGTGAGGTGCCTGTGTTGTGCCTGTGAGGTGCCTGTGTCGTGCCTGTGTCGTGCCTGTGAGGTGCTTGTGTCGTGCCTGTGTCGTGCCTGTGTCGTGCCTGTGAGGTGCTTGTGTTGTGCCTGTGTCGTGCCTGTGTCGTGCCTGTGAGGTGCCTGTGTCGTGCCTGTGTCGTGCCTGTGTCGTGCCTGTGTCGTGCCTGTGAGGTGCCTGTGTCGTGCCTGTGTTGTGCCTGTGAGGTGCCCATGGTTTTGGAGAGGTGGTCACAGCTGGAGTCACACAGCACTCACACACTCTGGTGGTATTATTAGTGCCTTGGCCGCCATCGTCAACACATAACGCACTGTAACATGATGTCTGCTTCTTCCATTTCTCTCTTTTACCACATTCTCCCACTTCATTTGTGTGATAATTATATATCATTGTTTTGGAACATGGTGAAACCATCTCTCTGCTGTCTGTCTGTCTGTCAGATCTCAATTACAGAGCATCTGAAGCAACTGGCTGATGCTCACAGAGACTTCTGCCTCACGCACGGTGAGTGTAGCAGCACGCACGCGCACACACACACAGCCTGCCCACAGGACACTGAAGAGTTTATAAGTGGCTGTGTGTGTGAGCAGTACGTACTTCTTGTGAGAGTTTGTGTGTGTGTGCGTGCGAGGAACACAGCTTGAGCTGAAGTAGCAGATCATCACTTAATGAGGGCTTTGTTTGTGTACGTGCGGGATGTGTGTGTGAGGGTACATGCATGAGACACAGTGGGACATGCATGCTCTAATCATTACAGCTTACTAAGTGATTCTCAGCTAGTGAAGTGTGTGTGCGTGTGCGTGTGCATGTACGTGTGTGTGCAGGCATATGTCAGTAACTGTGTAGAGGCAGGACGTCTCATTTCTATGTGCATTGAACCTGTGCTGACCTATTGATCTGTTTGTGTGAAACTTTGTGTTTGGGCTCTACATTCCAGTGTGACCTCTGACCCCAGCACTGACCCAGTGTGACAATAATCTACCCCGTCGCTCTTTGATATGCAACTGAGCATTACATTGATCACTTACACCAATCACATGGGAGTCTATTGGGTCTCGTTGATATCTCCATATGAATGCATTCTTCCAGGGTCCCTCTCTTCAAAGTGTGGGCTTGTTTTTCTCATTAATTTCCATGGAGACGTCACGCTGTTACCATTTCCCCTTTAGCATGGACAGCAGTGAATTCTAGTGCCAAATAGTGGATGTTCCACTTTTGTGTGAGCATATTGTGCATGCTTCGAACTGGTTTATATCACTCTTGTAACAACAGCAGCCACCACAAGAAACCAGGGTATCCACCATTGACTGTTAGCAAAGGAAATCATTCAGTCTAGCTTTATTGTGCACCTTATGTTGCTGATTTTGTAACAATATACAGTACTTTTTAAATGATTATCCATTTTATTAATAAGTACAGAAATAACCCTCACAAATGTTATTATAAGTCTAGCTGTCTCTATGTGATATTTTAAACATTAATGCAGCAGCAAACAACTGTCTGTGTAAAGATATAGTGGAGCATGACATCACACTCCCTCTCTGTGTGTTGTAATCCCAGCTCCTCCCAGTCTTTCATTACATAGCTGGGCTGGCCGCACGTTAGTGCACGTGTGGTCCAAGGAGCATTTGTTTTAGTCTGAGACGCTGGTGCGCTTAGTGTGACATCTAGTGGTAGACAGTAGTAGAGCCACACGTTCTACAAATTCACCATACAGTGTAGGACAACAGAGGGACTAATGCATTGTAGGTTTGGTTGGCACTACTGGAGGTTGTTATGCTGTTACAAGGAGACCTAGAAGTCCTACACATACAATAAAAACTCAGTTCTGACCTCTTTCTCTGTTCACACAGGTTCTGTTGACAGTCCCTTTGAACAACGTATATCTCCCAACAACATCCCCTACTATATAAAGTAAGTATATTCTAATACCATTACTATAAGACACCACTGAATGCTGCATTGTGATCTTAATTGTATTAAGTAATTAAGTGTATACTAACATGCACTATTCCTCTAACAAAATGTGTTATGTGAAAATAAACCTGAGCTGAAACTGACTTGAATGCATTTTTTAAATAAAAGGATAGAAACTTGGAATACCTCAAATCCAAGTTTTCCAATTATATTTTTAAAACACCTTAAAGCTGCTCTACCTAACTGGGGTATTCATTGTTTGACAATTAGATGGCACACATACAAGCCCCAACCACAGGCTGCAAATATGCTTGCAACCTGGCTGAGAGAGCCAGGTTTTTTGTTTTCGTTTTTTATGCTCAGTATGCAC
This sequence comes from Amblyopsis hoosieri, assembly GCA_027564755.1. Lineage (NCBI taxonomy): Eukaryota > Metazoa > Chordata > Actinopteri > Percopsiformes > Amblyopsidae > Amblyopsis > Amblyopsis hoosieri. Next base: position 9,348 of record JAODUE010076460.1, read on the forward strand.
ACATGCCTATACATGTCTTGGAGAACGAGTAACATTTGATACTTCTCTTGTATCTAATGTAAATGTTTAAACACATAACCACTAAGACCATTTAGAACTAGATGTCCTTCGCAAACCTATGTACATGTACCCACACAACAGGTAAAATGAATAGTTATTGACTGAAAGTCCCGTGCGTAACTGGAATGCATTTGATGTAGTGATGTCTGCGAGGCTGTAAACTGTTATATGAGGTAGAACTAAATGGGGAGAAGTAGCTCTGCTCCTAACAGTACAGCCATGTGGAAAGCATACAACTGCTCATTTGTGTGCAGTGAAGCGTATTGCTTAGCGGCTTTTGAGACTTCATTTTTAATAAAATTCTGAAGCAGTGACAGCAATAACATAACGGAAGCACGATATATAACAAAAAACTGAATGTAGTTGCACTGTCTCGAAAAATGGTTACAAAATGCAACTAAATAGTCGTGTCTGGAGCCCTGCATTCTCGCAGGCAGCTATCATGCCTGCTGAACCAAAGCATGAGCAAATATGTCCATGTTTTGACCTGAGTGCACTCATCATAACCCATCATAACCAACACATTGTGCCCATGAACTAAATGATTACATGAGTTGACTATTACAAGCGCTCTACAATATCAACATGGGGACAAAGACGAGTCATCTCTCTCCATGAAGGCTACTATGGTGGTGCTATAAACACTCAATCTTCCATACTAACACACATCATTTTTATAAAACATGAATCAATTGCTAAAAAGCCAAAATAAGTTCCAATAAATGTTCCATGCAATGCTTACTAATTAAAGGGAGAAGCCTGCTTACTGTTTGTAAAGTGTTTAATTAAGTAAAAATACGTTGCGTGGAACAAAAAAAAATATCACTAAATCACTATTTATAGTAATACTGCAATACTTATGTTTGCAAATTACTGATGGCTACAAAAACACCATCAAGATGGAAGACAGTATGTCCAGTTTTTAACCTTGTTTTGGCGGTTTCCTTGTCTCTATATCTTTGCAAAGAAGTCTTTGGTTTCAGTAACTTCAGGTGAAGATGCTAAGCACTTGAAACCAGCATTCAGCTCACCCAGGCTGAGCAGGTCTTTGGACTTGTGTGCATTGACTACACATGGGCGATAGGCTTAAGCCCCATAATGGCAGATATCCTACGTATCTCACAAATGAGTGTTCTAAGCATGTGAAGCATATTTATTTTTTGTGAATCTTAATTACACCAATATTTTTCATAGGAATCAGTTTGTGCACATAGCTGACATTATTACAGAGATCTCTAATTACTTTTGCATACAGAAATAGCCAACTGAGTGCTGAGATGCGTCCGCAATACTTTTAACAGCCCTAGCACTCGCCTGTGTCCGCAGAAATAAATCTTAGATTAGAGTAGCCATGCAGCAATTTACTTGTGGGGCGGAATACAATGACGACATAGCCTCATTCAAAAAGCTCCACATTGCCTGTCCACATGACAATGTAAGAGCTGCATTCTGACAAGACTACTGTAACCAGTTTTGAAATGTCTGCATTTGCTGTTCCCAAAACTGCCAGTTTCATCTGGACATAAGGCCAGGCCTGCCATGTATTTTACTCATGCCAGAGGACAACAGATTATGTTCAAGGCCCCCAGCCATGCTCCTCTTGACACCGTACAACTATAAAATTAGCTCAACTTTAACATGGATTGTTTTGTAATGTAGTTAATCAAACAAAAGCAATGAATTATTATGTTTCTAAATCGTAATACAATGGGGTTTTAACGCCCCATAACACTAACTCTTTTCGATGATCATTCTAATCTTTTTATCTTAAATATTATCTTAACTATTCTAAGAAATTAAGCACTTTATTATTATGCTATTAGAAATTACCTTTGAGGCTTGAATGATATATTCATAATGGGTGTTAGCCGTGATAGCATGAAGTTGTCATTATCTGTCAAATCTCGTTATATGCTTGCTTCAAATAAGCGCTGTTTAGAGGACATATCTGTCATTATATACACAGTCAGTCTGCCCAAAGAAACTATACAGGGCCACAGCGTTTTAATAAAAATCTGTGGCCAAATATGGAACTGCAGAGAGCCTTTGAGGCATTTAGGCAATGTAAAAACTTTCAGAGAAAAATGCACAAGGCCAAAACACAACAAAACCTTTAGCAAACACTGTATTCATCATTGTCATGAGGATAGAGCCTGATTGTAGAATGTAGAAATGCTAGGTCATGCAGCTGTACAATTTATTTTTGGGTTTTATGTGCCCTATATTGACATGGAAAGATTGCAGATTATATAGTTTTTTGTGCAACTCTCGTTGTAAAATTGGTAAGAAATAAGCCCGTCTTTGAACTATTGTTTAAGTGAGTTGATCTTCTGTTTTTATCATGCACCGCACAAAGTGCAAATGAGCAACGCTGCACTCTGTTTTCTTGTAAAACATTATGAACCAAGGAATCGCCAGTCATTCATGGTGAAAATGTGAATGATTACATTGATAATCTTGCATAGTGTGAGCACCCCTGTCGTGAGGACTCAACCCTGTAGACAGGCAATTCCATTGTACAGTGCGAGGGCTACATATCAGGCAAGTTCATTTTCATTGCACAATGTATGCCCATCTTAATTTGACATTATATGACTGTTGAAGGAATAATAAATGCTTTAAAGAGGACTTTTTAAAATCCAGACGTCTTCATATACTTCTCTGTATGGTCTCATGAAATACATGTAATGCATTAACCTTTAAGACCGTAATTTCCAACAATGCATTCCTTTACTTTAGTGACATATTAAACCTGCAAGTTGCACTTTAAGGTTTTTTACTTTTTACAATTTGGCCTTCATTTCATGAACGCCACATTTTGTGTCACTGTGGGACTGTCACTGATTTGTTTGAACATGTTTCTTTTGAAATCTTTGGGGAATTACCTCCCCCTGGTGGCCTCTTAGTTAAATACAGTAGAAAGGTATTGCTGCAGTTTGGCACATGTTCTATTAACCATGTTGTTTGAACCTAACCATGACTTTTGATCACCTAGTGTTGCATAATCTACTCAACTGTCTGTTTGTTGATTCAGTCACTCTAATATTATTAGATTCATTATCCAATTTTCTTCTGTCCTGTCTTATATTTTCTGTCAATTTATGTATTCACCCACTCATGCACCAATCTGTCCACACAAATCTTCTTGCACTATGAACAAACGTGTTTGCCATTGTTTCTCCAGTTGTTGGTTGAGACCAATAATGGTTAGTGGCTGTCCTCTTTTACCTTGCTAACTAAGTATATTGCATTTTCCACAAACATCTTGGGGGCAGGATATGGCTAGTATATTCCCAACCTAAAGGTTGTGGTTTCCATCATCTTCAGGAATGTACTACACACACACACACGCGCGCGCGCGCACACACACACACACACACAGAGACGGGTTACAATAATAAACCATCTACTTGATTTAATTTTTGTTGTCTGTTCATATGTTGGAATAATGCATCTGTGAAGTGTCTAACAAGCCTTGAACACTTGCAAGCCTGCACACCTGTCAGTCAGTTGTGATTGGTTAACCTCATTCTCATTCTTTACAGTTCTTAAAGATTCACTTTACTTGACATCCACAGTCTTTTAGTAGTTACTTAGGAAAATAATGTTTTTTTATGATATTTATTTCATCCAGTACATCCTAGCATATGCCAGGCAAATTAGTCACTTCCGTGCATTTATTTTAGAAATGCTTAAAAATTGTACAATGGTACAAATGTAGGCGTAAATGGTCCAGATTTCCATGAAGTCCAATTTACATCTATTCTGACAGTGTATGTCTCGATATATAAACATTTAAACATCTTATAAGAATGCACAACACTATGGATACTACTATCAGAACAACATCTTATAGGCTATGTTGACCATTATAAATCACCATTAATGGCGTTTGATGTGGGGAATGGAGATAGTCAAGTTCTGTGTTTGATTTATCAGGAGACAAGATTAGTGCAGATTACAGGAGTGGAATAAGGTTTGAATCAACTTCAATTGAGGGAGTGAGAGAGAATGTGTGTTTAGGGCATTGCATGTATGGGTTTGAGGTGTGTTGCATACAAATAAACTAACAAGAGAGTGATGGCAAATCAACAGAAGGGGAGCAATAGCTTTACATTGAACTGGAATGATTGAGCAATGAGCATACAAATGAATCAAGCAATTCTAGCAATGGTCTGTGTGTGTGTGTGTGTGTGTGTGTGTGACATGGACAGCTAGCATATAGGGTAATAGTGTGTGTGAGGGAGAGATGTGTGAGTGCACTGTGCACGTGAGGAGAGGGAAAGAAGTGACAGATTTTTCTCCCCATGCAGAGAGAACATTGGACCTTTGAAGATGACCCAGACTCTGTGAGTGACATCTTAACCACGCCCACATGCAATAAATAATACTCTACCCTACACACACACACATACACACTCTGCATGCTATACCACCACATAGGCTACTGACAGACATATAAAATGTATTTAAAAATACAGCAGAGCTGTAGCCTACACTAGTGTTGGGCAGTAACTACAATAGTTACTAGTTACTGTAATATTACTTTATCCAGTAACTAGTAGCATAACTAATTACTATTTCCAAAACATTAATAATATTACAATTACTAATCCAAGTAATGCTGCATTACAATAACAAGATTTCTGGTCCTAGCAAACTTAGGGTAGGCTAATTGAACCAATGCAATGTTTTCACTTTGGCTGATTGTTTACTCCTAAGGTTAGTTATTGTTCCAATAAAGTGGATTCAATTCTATAATGAGCTGGCCACTCAGGTTGTCATTTTTCAGAAGGGGCGAGGCAGGGTAGTGATTGTGACAGTAATTTAGTAATGGAACTCTAATGAAACACTAATGAAGCTGTCACACAAACGCACATACACCCACACTGCGTGTATGTTACCCATTTGTGAATTTTTAACGCCCACGTGCGGACTGCATGTATGTAGCCTATAGAATACTCCACGACAGGAACTGGGACACTTCGCAGTCTCGGGAGGACTTGCAGCTCCTACTACGGCCAATAGCGGCTGGGCGTGCGCACACTCCCGTTGGGCAGATCGAGGAACCGCGCGATCCTTCTTTGTTCGATTCCCCCGCTGGGATCTGTTTGATTTGCTTCACTGCAGCAAACCAACCACGGGCTAATAGGCTGCTTCTAAAGCGATGTCACCATAAATGCACGTAAATGTATTTAAGTCTTAAAAACTAGCAGTGACTGGACTCAGAACTTGTTTCATTTTTGTTTTCTATCCATCTCTCTTAATCTTCTGTCCTCATTCAGCCTTTCTCTTTGACATGCACATCTCCTTCCTCTCACATACACGCGCACACACACACACACACACACATACACACACACACAATAGCGCATGTATGCTTGGATGCAGCAGCTGTAATTATAAACTGTGGAGGTAGGCCTACTCTGGAGGTAGTGAGAAATAACAGCTTCGTCTGTAAATTACAGGCTGTTTTCGTGCTGCTACGGCTCCACGGCAACATAGTCCACACTGTCAAGCTTTGAATGCTGAGAAAATACAGAGAACAAAAGTACCCTCCCCCCCCGCTCTCTCGCGCTATCTCTCTCTCTCTCTCTCTCTCTCTCTCTCTCTCGCGCTCTCTCTCTCTCACTCTCTCTCACTCCCCAACACACAATCTATAGATAAATATAAGACACCCGAGGGATATAAAGAGCGAATCTCAGCGA
>JAODUE010076471.1:0-15112 GCA_027564755.1 Amblyopsis hoosieri
GTGTTATTTTGAGGGGGCAGCAAATTTACACTGTTCTACAAGCTGTACAATCACTACTTTACATTGTACTCACTTTTGTGAGATACTGTATATATATATACACACACACAGTATATATATATACACACACACACAGTGTGTGTGTATATATATACACACACACAGTATATATATATACACACACACAGTATATATATATATACACACAGTATATATATATACACACAGTATATATATATATATATATATACACAGTATATATATATATATACACACAGTATATATATATATATATATATATATATATAGCTGTTTCCAATGAAGGAAAGTACTTATTTATTAATATTATTACTATATTTTTGGAAAGAAAGCAGATAAATGTGAGACAACTAAAAGAAATGTGGGACAAAGGACAAATGTGAAAAACAGATTTGTGACAGTTATATTAGTTAAATTATGGAACAATTAAATGAAATAATGTAGTAATATGTGCACCAATTGAAATATACAAAGGATATGACAAACAATGGTAAATTACAGAAAATTATTTATGTTATGTTATGTTTTATTTTATTTTATTTATGTTTGTATTATTATATTGGGTAGAGCAAGAGTAATAAGTATTAAGGGTAGGAATAATACGCTTAGGCTTCAGATTGCACGTTTTTTTCTGGTCAGAATATACTGTATAATGATTTAATTATTTCTATTGATTGACTGGAGAATGTTATAACTAACCAGTGGGGAAATAAACACTCAACAAAACAAACAAACAAACAATATGCTCACTCATTCAGTGAGCCATCTGGAATAGATGTGTAGATATCTTTTGATATAAGGGGTACTAAGACTGACACACACACACACACACACACACACACACACACACACACACACACACACACATACGTACAGGGAGTTGAGCGCTCGGAGACCCTGGAAGGCATCAGTGGCGATCTCAGATATCTGGTTGTTGCTGAGGTCTCTGACAGCAGCACACAGAACACATCAGTGACGTACTGTATGTAAACACACTAGCATCTTTCAGATTAACGGCTGTCAATGATTCAGGTGCGTCTTCACCCACAAGTCAAAAGATTAGAACTAATTAATTAACTAATGTATTACATATTTAAATACAATGAGAGGTTCTAAGCTGCTGCTTGATATTGATAGGTCTTACACACCACATACACCGCACCGGTGTATCCATAGTGCAAAGACCAGTGCCCTTGAACAAGCTTTGTCTCTCGAATTATGATGCTGCAGTCAACTCAGCTAATATTAGCTTGGTAAACATAGTAATGGTAGGATGGTTTCTGTAGGGTCTGACTCCCAAAGAGATATACAGTAAATATACAGTATATCTAAAAGATATCTAGAGACATATCTAAAAGATATCTAGATATAGACAGACAGACATGTAGAAAGACAGACAGAGAGATAGATAGAAAGTGTACATTCGCCGGAGCTTCTTGTAGGATGTGAAGGCTCCTGGAGGGACCGACTTGATTCCGTTCTGTTCCAAACGACTGGAGTAAAGACATCAAGAACAAAACCTTAACAAGCGTTACAGCAACCAGGACTAATCCTAAAGTTATTGAAACACTTCTTCTAAGAAGAGAGTTTGTTTGGTCATGCTTACACAACCCTGTTCTCTAGAGAGCGTATGCCTACATACATTTCAGTCATGGCCTCTGGAAGGTGTGCGGGGATAGCCGTGAGACCCCTGCCTCGACAGTCCACAATGTTGTTGCTGCAGGAACACATGGGGGGGCAGGAGCCAGACGCCAGGCTACAAGGCTGGACAAACGCACTGCCGCTGTTGCCTAGGACCGGAATGACCTATGACTTCATGTTCAATGTAAACATCTTACGCTGCTACTGGAAGTCCATTGAAACACGTCTCTAGCTGCGTTATTCACAAAGAAATGATGCATATAAACACCATATTCAGTCTCTAAGCTCCTCAATATATGAGCCCCTCAATATACTCACACATACAATATAAATATTGGGTCTGTTTGCAGTCATTGCATTCTAATAGGCATAGACCTCTGGTTCATTTTTAAACTATTGGAGCAGCCTTTAACCTGTTTGAATTGCTTCATCTAACTGTATTATTTCAAAACAACTGCTTGACCCAAACACTTACAGTATTTAATGTCATCGCACTGCCACCTCCATGCTGGCTGATTGGTCCACCATCCATAGTGGCTGTGCAAATGCTACAGCAAATATGGGTCCCATAATCTCAGCAAAAACAGTCTGGTGGAGCCAGGCTAATGTAATAGACCCTCTTCACCATTCTTCCATTAAGAGATAATAATTCATTGTACTTGGATTAAATGACATGTCACTGCTGGGCCGGTGTACCTGAGCAGGTGAAGTCACTTTTATGCAGCTCGGCAAGGTTGAGCCCCCGCAGGTTGGGAGGGGAACTGCACTGCGTGTAGAGGCCCAGCGCTGGTCTCTGTCTGAGCCAGGGAGAGAGCCAGGCCAGATGGCAGTCACACCGCAGTGAGTTGGAGTGCAGGCGGCTGGTTTGGGGGAGGATGAGGGAATAGAGGAGAGAGTGGAGGTTCAATAGAAAAGAGAAGAAATAAAGGAAACAAAAAAATATTTAACTTTACGGTTGGTTATCTCTGATAATCTGACCATTCCTGTCAGCCTTTGTGCCATAGTGTGCACAAGACTAGCTATAGAAAATGAGACTTTGACTATGTGTAATAGCAGTTGAGTTTAGCTAGTCGCCGAACATCAAAGGAACTCAAACAAGCCAAAACACTACTGGTGTAGTTGTCATGACCTGCCATCCGTCTGCCCTGTTAACTACTGGTGTTGTAGTGAGGACAACCAGTGGTGAACTACTGGTGTTGTAGTGAGGACAGTGAACTACAGGTACTCACAAAGTCCGAAGCTTGGGCATGTGGTTGAAGCTGGACACAGGAATGCTACTGATGTTGTTGTTGTTCAATGTGCTGGTTGAGAAAGAAAGAGCAAAGAGAGAGGTAGAGAAAAGAGGCTGACACAGAGAAAGACCGTAAGAGTGAAAGAAAGCACTGCATAATTTCACACACATACACACCCAATGATCTACACACAGCACGCTTTTATAACATTTAGAAAATGCATATGTTTTCATCATACCTATATTCACATCAAAGTATATGTTGTTCTCTATTTAGTGAAAGATAACAAGGAAACCATATAAAATATTATTTATTAACACATATGGCTACAATGTGCACCTGTTGTGCATATAACAATTAGCATACTGTATAAATTCAGAGCTTTGATTAGCTCGTCTACTGACATCATCACAGCAACTTCCAGCTGGTGAAATTGTACTGAAATTGTAACAAAATGCAAGTAAAGAATAAAAACTGCATATACATTAAAAAAACCTAATACACTCAACTCTGTATTGTCAATGAGTCTTATTATCTACATTAAAACACAATACAGACTCAAGTCTATAAATTAGTCTTATGCAGCTACATTACAACAGTCAGAATACTTACAGTACTTCTAGAGTACGCAGAGCTCGAAAGGCTCCTTCTTCAATACAGATGATATGATTCTTATCCAGTTGCCTGGATAACAACATTAAAATATCACATGATACTATATGGACAGGCATATAGTGTATTCTGCTTTCTAGTGTATACTGTATGTATTACACTGAAACAGTGTGAGTACTATAGTGCTATGGGGAGGAGTAGAGATTAGTTACGACGTTCACAGTCACAAGTGAGATTTAAGTAAAAACTATGTATTTGTAATGCTAATTAAACCACTAATGGCTATACACATATCAAGTAATGTCCCTTTAAATGTATGACTAAAATTATAAATATTCTGTAGCTTTATTTCAGTTCTTAGTAATATGGTCTAGAATATTGAACATGTAGCATCATCTACACCTACAGGTTTTTCAGCTCAGTGGCTCCTCTGAAAGTTCTCCTGGAGATGGCATGGAGAGCATTTTCACTCAGGTCCCTCAGGGAGAGAGAGAGAGAGAGAGAGAGAGGGGTGGGAGAGAAAGTGATAATTTTGATAACAGGATACTTTGTATTAGTGTCTTCTCTTTCATTTGAATTTGTATGTTTCAAGGGTGTTGTGCTTTGATATCCATCTGACACAAATGATGCTAATCAAATGTGCAGGAGCGGAGCATTATGAAATGTTTGAAAGTAATAAAGTCATCACGAGAACCTCCAAGAACATTATATAAATGTCCATAGGCCTTGTCAAGCCCATCACCGGGTAACAGAGCAAACACACGTCTCTAAGCAGGACTGAGTTAGACCTAGCCAGGTAGGTTAAACCCATCCTGTTACTGCCAGCTCTTACCATTTGGTCCACTTTATCAGACTATTCTGTAAAGCGCAAACCTTTTGCTAGCCACAGGGTGTCAATAGGCACTTTATTGCTTTGGACACCAACTGAACTACCAATGTGGACAGTAAATTGTCTAATTAAACAAATGTTCAACATTGCAGTTTTAAGAAATTTGAGATATTAGACATGACATATAGGAGTACGAACAGTGACAGCTATACGTACAGTACGTCGCACATCTGGAGTTTTTACAGCTATATCTCAGTTGTATTACACATACTGAGATGATAAATCACTGCAACAGCTTTATTTTGAACTAACTTTAAAAAAAACATGTGATACCAACCTCTGAGGAACACAGTGAAGGCGTGATTCTATAGTATATAACAAAACTAAGCTTTTAAAGCTTTAGCAGGATTCAACAAATTGTTTAGATAAAGTGTTTAGATAAAATGTATTAAGGAACACTGAATTAAACATTAAACACTAAAAATGTGATACCCTGCTAAATGTCTTGGGTGTATGTGTGTCAAATGTGGCTTTGAAAGTGAGTGTGTGAATGAGTTCAATAATAAAGTAATGAAAAAGTCAATCACTGTGTTAAAGAATGAGAAACAACCCCAAACCAAAGAATGAAAGTGAGAGTGGACAAGATACATAGAAATTAGAGGGGTGTAGCAGCTAATAAAACAAAGAAAGACCTCAATATATATGTATGTGTGTGTGTGTGTGCGCTCGCATGCGTGCATGTGTGTGTGTGTGTGGCTGGACACACTCGGAACACAGTCACTGTTAATACTGTGAACATACGTGCAAATATACACACGCACACACACAATATTAAAGATGCTTTCCTTATTGGTTGTCATGATATCAGTTACTATGGACACGGAGAGGATCTGGAGTCTATGTTTATTGGCTCACAGCTGGACCTGTGTGTGTGTGTGTGTGTGTGTGACAAATAGAGAGTGCCACAGTATTTGCTCATTTTGGTCTTTTCCATGGGCTCTGTCCTTTATTGCTTCATTCCTGCTTCATTCCCTCATTGTCTGAGCAGACTGCCTGTGGCCTCAACATCAGCCTCCTCTCTCTGTCCTTCTGTCCATCTCTCTTTCAATGTCCTCATGGAGTCCAGCGGGGCGGTGAGAAAGTTTAACTTTCCCACTCTACCTCCCTAACATCACATCACCCCCATATTAACCACTCTGTATAACATATCTAAAACATACCTCCATATATTTGATTATTATTACTCGTATTGCAGTTGTATTAAATTGTGTGTATGTTTATGATGTTGACTCAAAAACTGCTATTTTGAGCCTGGTGATTTGCTTTGTCAAAATAGTGTATCACATTCCAGATTGTGGGATTTAGTTGCTATTGTATGTTAACACCCCTTAATTCCCCCCCGGCTAAATGTATATTGTTGTTGAAAGAATAACATATTTACAATTCCCCCCACAAACCCCAGATTACACATCTAAATCACCAAAACAGGCAAAAGGACTCTGCTTAAACACGTGTTTTGAACACATTGTTTAAATATTAAGAGTCCAGGCTGGAAAGATGTGAGCCTTTGTATTTGGTGACAGGCATAGTTGCAAGATCACATTTAACACTCTAATAGATATTTTAATAGTTTAATTAAATGTATGTGCCATGCCTTTGCATCGCCTCCCAGTGGCTAGAAGTACACACTACCCCTTTGAGAAAGAACATTTTACATCCATTCTCTGGTGTGTTTAAATATTTAATAGTATAATGACATAATCTGATTATATCAGATAAATTAATCATGAGACTGCTGACCAAAGACAATATTTGACGACAAAACCACATACAGTAACCTACACACACACACGCAGACAAAGACGCACAGACAAACACACGCACACACACACCCTGTACACGCCATTGGAAAGTTCATGACCTAATGGTGTGGGACTGGAACCATGGAAACTGGTCAAATTCAGCAAAGCTGGCAGGCAAACACAATCAGTTTGTCTTTTGTGTGCTCTTGAGAATGTCTCTCTTTAAATACAGTCTGCTTGTCTTGAGTTTCTTTGTCTGTGACAGGTTATACTGATCACTTTAACAAATCAAATGAGAGTCAGACTGCATTTGTGTGTGGGCCGTAGTCCTGTCTCAGTAGTCTAAATACTGGATTTTGTTTCAAATCTGGTAGGTAGGCACATGGCCATCATCTACATGCACTATAGCTGCACTTTAACAAATCACATCAACTCAGGGAAGGCCACCGAAAGGGAACTTTCCCCATGCACACATACAGTAGGTCAACACATGCATATACTGAATGTGCTGTTCACAGTGAATTCTTCACCTAACGCGTCGGTCCATTTAGCGACATGCTGCCATCAGTGGCTGTGATGTAGCTTCACAGCGGTAATTAGCCACGCTAGAACACCACAGGCCACAGTGAATCTGCACGCTAATGAAGACAGGTCTGCTGTTGCAGAGTAATGAGACACTCACGGGTCTCAATGTTCATTGTAATGACTACTACATACAACCGCCCCCAACACACACAATTCAGACAGCAAGATGTAATAAAGCTCTACATTATAATGACTAAATCAGGTTCAACTGCAGGTCAAGGTGTGTGTGTGTCTGTGTGTAGAAAGCCCTAGAGACCACCACATCCTTATACACACTGTCAAACCAGCACATGCACACACACGCGCACACATACACACACATAGCTGCTGGCTGCCATTAAAACACAAAGAGGTGTTTGTAGGTGTGAATCTCAACTCACCACAATTTACCACATGCACCCATGGCTAACAAAAGAAGACAGAGAGAGAGAGAGAGAGAGAGAGAGAGAGAGAGAGAGAGAATAAACCAGAGAGTGAATAGATTGTAGGCAGATGAAAACCAAAGCAGATGGACTCCCATGGTGTGTGTGAGTGAAACACACACTATGACTGTGTGTGTCCATCTGGTCATTCCACTGATTAAAGAAAAAAAGAACAAATACACACATGCACACGCACACGCACACACACACTACAGGGAGAGGACATATTAAACAGTTTAATTCAGTGTTTGTATCAGCTACCTCATCAGTTACCTGGTGGCTCCAAGCAGAGCCAACACTACAACACCCTGATTCAATAATGGCTGTAGTGTATGCTTAGAGAGTATACTTACAGACGAGATAGAGCCTCGTTCTTCTGAAAGAGCAGCTCTGGAAGGTGGGAGAGGTGGTTCCTGTTGAGACGACTGTAGGGACACATGGCCTAACATTGTGATTAACACTTCACGACTAACACTTCCTACTTAATGGAGCCCCGCTGTGTGTGTGCATGTGTGTGTGTGTGTGTGTGTGTGCGTGCACACACTCACAGTCTCTCAAGTTCCTTCAGATCATCAAAGGCACCTCTCTCAATGTTATTAATCTGGTTCTCCATCAGGTGACTGCAATAACATCACATTAAACATAGCACACACATAATATCAAATTAACATGATGTGACATACATTATTTAGACATTTGAAATAGTAAAGGATTAGACAAGCATTTGTATGTTTGATACTGTCAACATATAGAAAAATGACTAGGAAATCTTCTCCATTGTTGTTAAAACACCTACAAATAAATCAGAGTAGTAGGCCTACTATTTATTTGATCAAGATAATTTAGAAAACAAAAGGCAATTTGCAAACTTTCTTCTGTGTCAAAACAATAATATCAGATATTGATATTATTTTTTTTATTTGCTTTGACATTCAACAGTTTTCTGAGAGCAATATTGAGCTAGCCTTTAGCAGTCATTAGCTCCTAACATGCCATCCAAACCTGTTTGTATAATGCAGAAAATGCCGTTAGCAAAACGTGCTGCGTGAGGCATTGTGTTTCCCAGTCAAAGGGCTACATTTAACCACCCTGCCTGTTGGGTAGTTGACACTGACAACAGTAGGACAGCTTTGCATGTCTCGTGTGTCAAGGCTTAACTAAGGTGTTATTCTATTCACTAAGGGTTTCAATGGCGTGACATATGATTCCAGACCAGCAACAACTGATGAAATGTCAAAAAATATAAAAATATAAACTTGTCAAGACACACATTGTCTGTATTTTAAATGAGAGCCTGATGATAATTTATAAGTTTTGCACAGTGGTGGATAAATGTTGATGATTTTAGTATTTATTGTGCTTTGAGCTTGTACATGTATCAATTGCATTAATTGTATATGTGTTAATGTAAACCTGCCCAGGGATTGACCAAGAAAATGTTATTCAATGTTCAGTACAGCTACATTTTATCCTGGTATAATGCATCTCCTCACCTGGGATTAATGTTGCTATGTATTTGGTCCTTTATAAATAAATGGTCTAAACCAAATAACTGATTAGTCAGTGAATCTGTAGAAACCATGTTTGAAGGTACTAATAGGGATTAAAGCAAGTAAAGACTGCATTACCTTCTCACACAGAGCTACCTTGACTCTCCGATGATGAGCATTTGTATACTGACTTTCAGTGTTTCTCCTAAACGTAGGTGTGTGCATGTGTGTTGATGTTGTGTTTATTTTTGTTGCAAGGTCCAGTCAAACAATAGGTACACATTGTTTTAAACAGTGTGTACGAGAGGTAAATATATCAAAGAGGGGTATTTGATTTTTACGGGGGGCACAAAAGCAGCCTGCTACCCCAATCACGTACAGTACATATGGTGTATATACACAAACACATAAAACCGTTAACTCACTAATACTGTACATCAAATAACATCCATTACGAAACATTAATTTGATCTTGAGAGACATGCATTGTTAGTTCTCACTATCACAGCGCAAATAGATATATATAAACTATAGTCGTTAAATTAGGTTTTATGGTACATTACATTTGTGTTTATTAAAGCTTTTTAAAGACATGTGTACATTGAAATAAATATACATACACAAATAGTTATGTCTCGTAAAATATTTGCCAGCACACTGTTAAAGTCATGCTGGTTCAAAGGTCACTCACACTACTTAATTGATTTAGCAACTGCTAAACAACTTTACATACAGCCACAGAAAAAAAACATAAGACCACTGCACAGCACATTCTTTAAAATGTAATAGTGTAAATATATAAAATATATCTAAAAAAACATATATCCTCCTGAGACCCAGCCTATTGATTTGTGTCCTCTGTAGTGGACATTGGATTCACATGCACCTCCTTTTGAGCTTTTATGTCATTCCCTGATGTTGTAAAGAGGATGGGCTTTCTACTGATATGTCACTTGATGGGCTGGGATGTGGGATACCTCCTCTTTCTTTCTATCCAAAATGGCACATTTTTGGAAAAAGTAAAGGCACTTCAAAAATTGTTATTCTATTGTATTTTTTATTATGATGATCATGTGCATATGTACTGTCCCTACACCAAGGAAATAATACATTCAAGGGCCAAAGATTGGGCATTTGAACAGCATCAGTCCTGTATGGTTGCATCTGTTCTCACAGGAAGTCACCTATTCTGAGACCAATACCTCATGACAATCAGTGTCATTGATGTATTACTAGGAATGGCTTTAAGAAGTAACCTTAATGAATTAATGGATTTATTTGTATGTTTTAAAGTTAAATGCGTTCATGGTTTAATAGTTCAAAATTCACTTTGTGAATGAAGTCTGTGCATGTTTGCAATCATTGCTTCCTACTCTGTGTATACCTCTAATTTTGAAACTATTGGACAGCCTTTAACCAATCAGCGTTGCTACAACTGTTTTGATGGCCTCATCTAGCTCTACAACCATTTAGAAACATGCTTGACTTTAACAATATTCCCCTAACCCACCCTGATTGGACCGCCAGCAGGGTGGCTGTGAGAACGCTAATGTGAACAGGGTTTCAGTCTTTAATCTCAGCTAAATAAATTGAGCTGAGAGTTTTGTCGGGCAGAACCAGGCTAGAGGTGGTGTATGATTTTAGAGATTGAGTGCCATTTGTTAGAAATGCCATACTGTAGACATCTGTCAGCTCAGTGAGTCAAATGATCTGTGAGAGTATCTGCTGTGGTCGAAAGCACCTACTTTTGTATAAAGTCTAGATTTAACTAGCGGAAGATTCTGACCAATCAAGGCCTGTTTCCCCGATTCATTTGGCAAATCTACCATGCCTGTCAATCACATGAATGTGCACAAACATCTATAACAGGTCTGTACACCTTGCGCCCCTTCCTTCCCCAGCAACAGATGTGGATGGATGGATGGATAGATGATATACAGAGAACGTGTGGGTACAATAGGCCTGCTGACAAATAATAACAGAGTTGCCGTCTCTCACGCTTTTATGTTGTGTCTCACGCTAACATGAAAAAAATTAATTCCATTGATTTCAATGCATCTCACGCCAAAAGAGATACATCTGTCTTGGTCAATCTTTGACAGTCTGAGCAATTCTCATGCCAAGTCAGCTTTGAAAGCTGGCAACTCTGCAACAATGCACCCATGGTCCATGCATCCAGGGGCATACAGTATGGTACACATGTAAACCGTGCAGGACTCACAGAACTCGCAGGTGTTTGAGTGCAGTGAAGTCGGCCTTACTGACGACAGTCAGGTTGTTTCCGTTCAGATCCCTGAAAGATACAACAGCACACAAACACAGTAAACACACTGTCAGCCATCGCTGGCTGTCACTGTCTGTATAAGACTTTAAAGAGATGGGAGAGACTATTTCCTCCTTGTCAGTCACTCTATGTCCTACAGAGCTGCATATTGAATCCAGCAGGCGGGAAGGTCCCTGACTGGGAGGGTTTATTAAACCACAGCAGGCCATTTTGGAAAAACCAAGAAAGAAGTGATTGTTTGAAGACCTTACAACGAGGAAATACTATATCCTCTCTCTGGACTACTCCTGTTGATTCTGGGGTGGGTCAGAAATGACTATAAGGAAGAAGAGTAGAGAACACCACCATTTATGTTTGGAAGGATCTATATTAGTTTGTTATTTGTGAATACTGTACCTCAACAACCATCAATGCACATTTAATTTAAATAATGAAAGTACAGTGTAAATCAGTATACTGTACACACCTACAGTACACCTACACCCATAGACACATCATACAAACAATTCTCCATTCTTATTTCATCATTTAATCTTTCCATAACAACGTAAATCTATCCACAAGCATCCATTATGTCATGTTCTGCATCTGCATTAGCTTTCAGCACTGAAGTGAGCTGCATAACCTCAGTGTTTACAGTGACTGAGATGATATCACTTCTACCATGACAAGGAGGTAAACTGAACTTTGTGTGCTTGTGTGCGTGGTCTGATGTTCTTGGTGAAAACTGGAACAGGATATGACCCTGACTGTCCTATAAGGCCGGTAATGGTTGATTGGCATGTATGTTGACTGAACTGGGTAGACTGTACACTTTGCTGGATATAGTGGCAGTCTGCCACTAGAACACATCGCATTGAGCCAGGACTTTTACAGCTTTGTGTTTCTATGTCTTGAACTGATTGTTCAAATTGTTCCGGGCCCCTATATTATGTACAGGCTACATTGTGTATACATTCAAACACATAAACACAAACTTACAAAGGACATCCTGTTTAGCTTCATTTCAATATACAAAATATATACAATATACAATATACAGCCCCAATTCTGAACAATTTGGTATAGTAGGCTAAATAAAAGTGAAGTGCTTATTATATAAAACATTGTACATTCCAGTCACCTTGATTGGAGAAAATATACAACAACACACTATGTGATGTCTAATCTTGTGAATTCAATTAAATGATTTTGAAATATAAAATGTTTAAAGCTGAAAACTGCAACACTGTATAACATCATATATGTATATATGTGCACACACATTTAATAATACCTTTAATGTAAAGAATATATGATGTTATAAACATCACTACACTAAAGACACTTGTTCATGAAGTTAAGTAGAACCCCCCTGCCGCCCCTTCATTATTTAGGTCCAGCTAATGTTCCCCATTATTTACATAACCTTTGCTGATTATCATTTTCTGTTATAAAATCCAACTCAGACACTTTTCCGTTCATGTTCACATTTGTGAAAAAAAAGGAAGGGGGGGCTATTCTACTTGCTAATCTTCACAAATTGGTGTCTTCTGTGACCTTGCAATTAATAAGTGAAAGCAAAATAAATATCATTATGTTATACAGTGGTAAACCCATTGTCCCAACTTTTTTGGAGTGTGTTGCAGTCATTCGATTTTAAATGAGTGTATATTTTCAGAAAACAATAAAACTCACAAGGTAAAACATCACATAATATGCTGTTGTAGTGTTGCCAATACAATACTTATTTTTGTTTTTCTTTGCATTTTCCAGAATTCTGTTTCCAGAATGGGGTAGTATTTTACATGTATAGTCTTGCTACACGAAGCTGTTCTTTCAGCAAGGCTAATTCCCTTCCCAGATGAATGCTTAAAGGAAAATGGTGGTTTCTCTCCATCTTTCGTTAGAACCAGTGTCAGCAGGTACACATACCTTATAAGCTATTTATTTATATAATGAGCACATGTAGAGTGAAGTAGCTAACTCTGGTGAGCGCTGAATATTTGTGAAAATTTATTTTATTTATTTAACCTTTATTTAACCAGGTAGTCCGATTGAGAACAAATTCTCATTTACAACGGTGACCTGGCCAAGACAAAGCGCATATGTGCAAGACATACAGACATACAGATACACATAGAACACAGTTACACATAAACAGAGTTACACACAGAACACAGTTACACATAAACACAGTTACACACAGAACACAGTTACACACAGAACACAGTTACACATAAACACAGTTACACATAGAACACACAGTCCAAACTAATTAAATCTAGTCTATAAATACAAGTTTTGTACAGTCTATTGTCATTTGGGTGCAGCTAAGGGCTTCAAACACAGAAGTGAACATTACTGAGGCTACTGTACACCAGAGACATGCATGGCACGCAGTAGCGAAGAGCAGCAGTGGGTAGCATGGAAGAGCGAGAGACCACTTCATGGAGACAAAGACGCATGCGAGGAGGCGTGGCTAACTGGGTTTTGGCGTGGCATTGCGGGGGCTCAGGTCAGTCAACCGGCAGATACCGCAAACAATAGCTCATTAAAGCATGCAAGATGCACGTGCACGCACACACACACACACACACAATCACAGTGGGCCATCAGCCTCATAATTGGGCAGTGAAGCAGTTGATCGTTTTAATCAATTTTACCGTTTCTCTACCATTGACTTTGGGTGTCTAAGTGTGTGTGTAGCGGGTGTGTGTGTGTGTCTCTGTGGCAGAGGGTGTTAGGCAAGAGAAACACAGAATATTAATCAAATATGTGACATACAGTATATGACAAAGTAGCCATGTACCCATTTGACAGCAAATGGGTACAGACAACTACATTATATGTGTTTGTAACTAGCATAATTATGTAATTAGATCATAAATTACCTCTAAATGCAGTTTTCATGTTTGTATTTTGGCCATTCAGTGCAGATAACCAATTTAATAAATATGCACATACCTGTGACCAATATGGAACCTCCGTCTCCACGCACACATGCGCACACACACGCATGCACGCGCACACACACACACACACACTGCATCATCTGCTCAATTCAGTACAGAACATTTACTATATCTCTGTGGACCAAGGCCTTGAGATGTATTACATAACAGATAAGATTCCTGAGCTGATATCAGCATTAGACCTAAAGAAAATAACACACATCCCTTTTAAAGGCACTATGACAAATCACTGTTTAGTGTTTTGTTATTGATTAGAAAGGAAAAAATGCATACATCGCTTGCATCCATATTGTACAAACACAAACATGTGTACAGGAAGTGCATGCATGTAGACATGATGGATGTTGCACATACTCATATATTGAATATGCAGCCTTCGTAAATTATTTAATATCAGACGTTACATACATTCAGAACTGATCATAGAACACTCTCTCTCTCACACTCTCTCTCACACACACACTGTTTATGTTTCCCATGATAGTTCTTGTCACGGGCAGGTCAGAGGAATACGTAATTAACACCGTTTGCTAGACTTCCAATCATGCTGTCGGAATACGCTCGTCTGAAAGCTTAGTGTGGCAGCTTGTGACCTTTAAGACACATTCTCTCATTACATCATTGCCTATGTCACTTCCCACACACACACACAAACATATATCTACTACTCAAATAACATTCATCCCTCAGGACAAAGATGGTAGTTTTGTTGTTGTGACAATGTTACAGTTTGACTGGTACTGCAGTCACCTTGACAAATGACTAAAACACCCACCCTCCGGCCCAAAAAACATCTTAACTTACAAATAAGTTGATCCTTTATTGTCCCTATGGGGAATTGTGTTCTCTGCATTTGACCAATCAAAGTGTCTTGGGAGCTGTGGGCAGCCACAGTGCAGCACCAAAGGACAAACTAGTTCTAATGCCAATGCCTTGGTCGAGGGCAATGGCAGTACTGTGCTTGTCTGTTCACCCAGAGAGGCCCCAGGGGGCTTGGGAAATACGAGAAAGACAAGCGTGTATACCACCAAGCCACGTGCCACACCTAGAGTATCCATCCCTCTCTGGGATGGATACATTCATCCTAACTAAAAACTAACAGCCCAGGAAAGGCTGACATGTCAAGCAAAAATAAACAAAACACGCAAATGATACATAACAAAAAAAACATTACACAATAGGAATATATACTGTGTGTATATACAGTGTATATACAGTGTAT
>JAODUE010076492.1:0-34180 GCA_027564755.1 Amblyopsis hoosieri
GCCACACAGACACACTGGGGACACACAGACACACTGGGGCCACACAGACACACTGGAGCCACACAGACACACTGGGGCCACACAGACACACTGGAGCCACACAGACACACTGGGGACACACACACACTGGGGCCACATGGACTGTGGCCCCAGTGGACTGAGGAATTAATCCAATAAGGAAGTGCCAAAATCTGCTGGCCACTCCAAAAGGAAGTCAAATCAGTTCATTTCTAAAGCACATTTAAAATCAGCCAATGCTGACCAAAGTGCTGTACACATCAATGCAAGTAACAATGAATAAATAAAATAAAACAATAAAACATAGTGCATAACAAACATGACAGTTTTAGCATAGTGTCCCAGAACCTACTCGAACGCTAAAGAGTACATGTGTGTTTTTAAAAGAGATTTAAATGTCTAAGTGGTGGAAGATGATCTGATAGAAAAAGGAAGCTTGTTCCACAGTCTCCGGGCAACAACAGAAAAGGCACGATCACCCTTAGTTCTCAAACGCGACTGTGGAACAGATAAAATCCCATGTTTAAATGTCCAACTTTACAGTAAAAATAAGCTTATATAATAGGGCTGCATGGTGTGGCCTAAAATCTAAATCACGATTAATTGAACATTGTTCCTCGATTACGATTAATGAACGATTATTTCGCCTTTTTTTCGCATTTATTTGGAGCTCTCTTTTTCTTCCATGCAGCTGACTGGAGGGGGCGGAGTCACGTGACTACACACGCCGTAGTTAACAACATAAATAGTTATTTATTTTGTAAAAACTATTTCTAGAAGCAGGATAACTTAGCTTTGCTAGCAAAGGGCTAACCCATTAAATAATGAAAGCTACATGGAGTCATGCTTATTATCTTAAAGTAAAATATCAGTAAATAATGTAATGTTGCGTTATTACCCTGTAGTACGTTAACGTAACGTAACGTAACGTGTTAAGACCTACAAGACGTAGATATATTAACAGTAGGTATTAGAAACCCTACATTGTTTTATAGTAAGTCTGTTTTGCTCTGATACTATGTGACGCATGCCACCCGAGCTGCAATTTTCTGTGTCAGAGACGTGAAGTTAAGGTTCAATTTACGTCTGTCGTGGTTTGAACACTATTGACAGTAAGACAGCAGCGTTTTCTCAGTAGATATTTTATTGCAATTCATGGTTTATTGCTGTGCCTGGGATTGTTACGACTTCAAGATGGGTGTCCCGGGTCCAAACAAATAGGCATATCTGTAAAACACGCGTCCCCCTATTTCTGATGAACTTGATTGAACAGGAAATCCGACCTGGGAAAATTACGTCGGTTAGAGGTTCTTAATTTCGGTTTTGATTACTTTTCCATAATAGTCCAGCCCTATTATATAATGTTTACAGCTTAGTTAATTTATCCTGGTTTCTCCATTCATGACAGCTGAATGCGGCGTTAATAACGTTTTTGTTGAAAAAATACAGTATTAAGCCATACATTTACACCATTATTATGAATAGCAGGGAGGCACAGCTTCTGACTGCAGTTTTTAAGAAAAACCTACTGTATGGGTGATGTCACGGAGGGAATGCCCATTTTATTTGAACGGTTGTGCTTTCCCTCAAATCAATAATCTGTAAATAATACAGTGCAATGTATACAGTGCACTGCTCCTCCAACCAAAACACTGAGCATGGTCGTATACAGTAGGTTACTTAAATGTAATCCGTTACAGTTAGGCCTGAGCACACAGGACGCGCTTTTCAGCTGCCAAAACGCAAGGTACTTCTTTTTTTTGTTGCAGCAAGCTATGCAAAAAAGTGCACTTCCGAACACCCTGCTAAAACAATGATAATTTTCTAACGTTACAAGCATTAAAAAAAATACTTAGATCCAGCAAATTTGTAGCATCAAACACTTCCATTTCCTGCATTCTTGTGAATTTCCATGCACCAAATTTAGCCTATTATGCACCAATTTCAGGTGGAAATATATCTTACAAATACAAAAACCAGTGACGATTTCAAATATAATGGATTATAATGCAATAAGGGTCTCAAGCATTCTGTATTGCTATATCATTTTCCCCCTAAATATTCACCTGTGTAAATTCGCAAATTTTAACGTTAAAGGGCTGAAACTAAAAATGTGTTTAGAAAAAAAAGTATGTTATTTTCTTTTTTTTTTTAGGGTGCTGAAAATAATTTTAGGTGTGCTTGAGCACCTGGTAACAGCAAACATGCCCGCTTCTCAGATCATTGGATTGGATCACAGGATAAAACGACATGACGTCGGATGCTTTTCTGCTCAAAGTTGAATATTTTTCAATATTGCTCAGAGCGCTTCTTCTAAAACGCAAGGCGCAGACAGCATCTAAAAAGCGAGGTTCCCAGGGCACATAAGCAGCACGCAAAACGCCTTCTGCCAATAGAAAACAATAGAAAAAAGACGCCTCTCGGTGCATTTTAAAATGCACGTCCACGTCATGCAACTCCTAAAATAGATATTGGTAATTAACTTTGCAACCTAACAACTTAAACTAATGTAAACATCAATGACAACATTGTAATATTTGCTTATATTCATATAGTATATAGCCTGTGTTACATTATGTTTTACAGAGTTAGGAAAGTAAAGGTTCCTTACACAAAACATGATTCCCAGCCTCCTCCTCAGTCACAGTGAGGAATACAACTTAATTTAACACTGGAATCGGACCGGTACTCGGTATCGGCCGAGTATCGGGACTGAAACATTTGGATCATGTACTGTACGACAGTGTCTGAGTGTTTGTGTAATGTGTGAACTGTTTTCCCCTCTCTCTCTCTCTCTCTCTCTCTCTCTCTCTCTCTAACCCCTCTTTTTTCCCATGTGTGGTATGCAATCCTCCCCTACTGGGGACTTCAGTGGATCAGACACACACACACACACACACACACTGCCTCACGTGTGTGTGTGATTGAGTGGGAACACATAGCACGCACGTGTGTGTGTGTGTGTGTGTGTGTGCATGCGTCTCTGCCATGCAGCATACAGCCACCACCCTGGGTGGCACACACACACACACACACACACACACACACACACACACACACACACACACACACATACCAACACCTACTGCGAGGAGGGGCAGGATGAAAAGCATGTTTGCCTTCAACAGTGCCAGTGGGCAGCCCATGCTGACAGACTGGCAACACAACTTAGCCAGGTTGCACAGAACAGTTGTTTGCCTCTGTGTGTGTCTGTATGTGTTTGTGTGTGTGTGTGAGTGAGTTTGTGTGTTTATGGCATGTCTGTGTGTGCGTGTGGGCATTTGCGGCATGTCTGTGTGTGTGTGTGTGTGTGTGTTTTTGTGTTTATGGCATGTCTGTGTGTATATGTGTGTAAGTGTGTGTACGCACATGCACGTCTGTGTGTGTGTGTGTGTGTGTTTGGTGCATATTAACATGTCTTGTAACGCACAGTATTCTGTACGAGATATACAGTGAGGGAACAGGCAAGGATGCTCAAAGTTAGGCCAGGTGGGTCGGGAATCATACCCACAACCATGCTAGCCTTCACAAATCATCACATATTTTGGCATCAAATAGATATTCTTAGATATTAGCTATACTGTAGATATTCTTCTTTATTCAACATTTTCAACAATTCCACAGACACAAGGAGGCATGTTTATTTGTTGCCGCGACCTCTCTGCCATGTTGGAGGACTAACTTCTGTTCTAAATTAGTATAATTGCAAGTTCATCTGCGGTATATAACTTCATATACATACAGTACATCTGTCTCTGCATAAATAAACCTGTAATTTTCAACACTTTGCTTATCCTCCCTGCTCTAATATGAGTGGAATGTCAACAGCCATAGAATCCTCTCATGTTCCTTCAAGTCTGATAATTCACGTTCCTGTTTCCCTCCCACCGAAGCCTCTCATCTGCTGTTCAACCCTCCTCCGCAGTTTTTTCCCACAATCTAAAAAAGAAAGTATGGATCTTTCCATCATATGCTGCGATGGGCAGCCATCTTGGCTGTTTACAACAGAGTTTGGGTGGACGAGGAACATAGCCATCGCTGTTTCTCCCTCATTTTTTAACCCAGTGTCACCTCAGGCAATCCCTGGGAATAGTCCAGATTAAAACATAAGAACTCACCGATTAATTACAAAGTACCAACATGCCCTTTACTCAACAGGGTTATGGAGGGTGGAATGTGTGTGTGTGTGTGTGTGTGTGGGCATGCCTTGGTGATGAATCAAAGTGCTCTGAATTTACACATGGAGCACATTGCTGTGGGTTTACAAAGGTAAAGGCAGAGCAAAAAGAGTTTATGTGGGCATGTACTGTTTTCGTTGTTTACTTGCTCACAGGAACAGAAGATCTGGTGCACATTTGTTAGTGTGTACGATACATATATTTTGTATAAGTGTATATTTACCTACTTGGGATTCACATGTGTTTATACAGTCCAAAATGTACTAAAATTAATGTTTGGCATTGGCATAATTACATATTACATTTTAGTACAACTGCTTGTTGGTTGAGCTGTATCGCTAAAATTGACTTAATTCACCTCACCTACTTACCATCAACTTATTTGATCAAACTTACTTAATTATATGTTAAATGATTATGCTATTTCAGGTACAATAGTTGCAAACAGGATGTTAAAAATCCTCAATGGAAAAAAGTTGTTATTGTTAAACTTACCTTGGATTTTGTAATTAGCCAAATTAGTTATAGCATTTTCTTTCAACTGAACATACTAAGATAAAATAAATGAGTAATGAGTCCAATGTGTTTTCTCAGATTTGCATCTAAACAATATGGCGTTGCAAGTTCACCATCTGCAAATCTTACAATGTCACACATACACCATTTATTTGAACATAGGAGTCAAGCACCCTTTACCCTCTTTTTAGTCAAATATTTCATAACTTTGCATCTAGTTTGCATATTATTTACATGCTGATCGCCACTTGGCTCGTGGTGCTTGATACAGTTATGTAGGGGAAAGCCCTCTGACTTGATTACTGAGCCCGGAAGGAACGCACACAGCAGCTGACTACATAGCCCTTGGGTGCAGGGCAGGGACTGTTGAAGCAGTCACGCGCACTGGTTTTCTACTGCACCAACTTCACCGACTGCACTGTAACCCCCTCCATTCCTCTGGAATGGAAAGGGTTTTTGGTAACACATGACCTCAAAGCCAATTTTATTTAGGTTGTGTTCATAGCACCAAAAGCATTTGTAATGGTGAATTAACATGTTTATTTCAAGTACCTTTGGTTGTCTTAGCTCCACTGAGGTTTTCACTAAACGTAATTGTGAACTGAACTGTTCGTGTTTAGCTTGCACTGTTAGAGTACTGTGCTTAATACCCTTCCTCACTCAATGATAATGTCCAACATTACACTTGCACTGAGGAATTCGCTGGGAAACTAATAGACACAAGTCTGACTCTTTGCAGGTCTTATAAATCTGATATATAAGTAGGCTACAGTTACTGCTTACAATACATGGAAAGACAGATAGTAGCAAATAAAGCACTGAACTATAGTGTTGTGCAGGAATTCAGTTTACAGATGTGTGAGTGACAATTCTAACAACCAATGAAAATCTACAACCCCACTTCCTGAAAGTGTTGTTGAGCTTACAGGGGTCTGTCTATCAAATGTTTAGCACAAGTGGCACATGTGACGTAGTGCTAATGGGCTGAAGTGGCTGGGACTAGCTTGGCTGCAACAGTGGTGAATTCCAGTTCTTCTGTGTATCTGGTGCGCATGTGATTTTGAAAGGGCTTCAACACATAACTTTGGTTGAATGCTAAAAGGAAAATGTCACAATTGAAAAACCTTTGTGGCGACTACGTTGCATTAACCTTGTGACCTAAACAGCTAGCTGATTAAAACAAAGGAACGCTCGCAGACATACTTGGTGTAACGTGTGTGTGTTTTCGCCCTTGTGAACACTGAGATAAGATAGCATTCATCTCGCTCTCTTTCTCTTTGATTTGCCTGTGTGGGAAAGCTTAAAGGAATGTGTAACCACTTCCCACAGTGTGCTCTCTCACCGGCAGAGAAAGGCAACTTTTTAGCTAGTCGGGTCCTGCCCATGCAAGCACATTAGGAGGCTTGGCCTAGTAAACTTTAACTCTGGCATGTGAGAAAGGTTACCAGCTGCCTTGTTTAAAAGCTGCCAGGGCAAACACACTGTCAGTCAAACAGGTTTAAGCCCATTTTAGATGACAAACCCAGGGCTGCTTTACAGGGCTTATTTCTAAACAAAGACATATTTAACACAATGATAAGGTACATGTAATAGTCTTGAAAGTGTGGGTGTCAAAGAGCAGTGTCTGAAATACCTTTAGTATTGATTTATTGTGGATTTTCCTGTCCTTCTGGTTGTAACGGTAACTTTAAGAGAAGCACAATAGGCTTTACCTTAAAGTACTTTTATCACATTATTTGGTTGCAAATTACGTTTCCCTAACTCAAAACTAGGTCTCCGATTATGTAAATCAAGCAAGTAAACAAAATGTATCCTGGTTTATCAACGTATACTTAGCATTACGTTTCCATACAGGTGACATAATTTTCTGCGTTGAGGATGACATGCAATGGATTCCAGACCTAATAGGCATCTGTGTCTTGTTAATTCCAAGAAATATGTAAGTGTGTGAAGGAAAGAGCCACTTCAAAACTCTGTTCCACAAATCTAATTTGCATCAAAGCACTTACACAGTCACGGTGTTCAGTATACATTTTATACATTTCCCAGGCATGTATGGATTGCAAGAACAGAATGACCTTGCATTCCTACATCAGCCATACTGTGACGGTATATATTATAAGTCACTAAGTTTTATACTGTGCGTGATAATAGGAAATAGGAATAGAAAAAGGAAATAATGTTTAGCATGCATGGAAGTATAGTGCCCATATTTCATTCCCTGTATGTGTGCTAATATACATAACATTGATAATTTAACCCATGATAATTCAACTTCAATTGTCTGTACAATGTCTGTGCAATTAATTAAAGGCAGGGTTAGTGATTCTCGAGAATGCGAGCTAACTTCGAGCTCAAATCAAAATCAGCTCCCTCAGAAGCTCCGCCCCACACATTGAAACAGCTATGGTTTTGTTGTTGTGAGCGGTGCTCCCCACTTTGTTTGTGTTCCTATTTACAGAGCAAGCGCTGTGTAGAAGTACCAGAGAACGGTAAGCTAGCTAAATCTGAGGAGATATTGGTCAAATTGACAAAATGTTCATTAGCTTACAATTAGCTAATAACTGACTACACCTTTAATGTGAAAGTTGTAATGACGGTCACATGAAGGTGAAAGGATTGCATATGATATCATCAAATCAACATCAAAACATAGCACGCTGTCACCTACATCTTCAGGAACCCCTATCAGCTCACATTACTGAGAGTGCCTTTAAAATGTTAGCACAAGCATAGAGCTGAATCCATTGGCAGTAAAGCATGTCATCTGCTTCAGAGAGGATAAAGGGCCACCATACTGTTTAATGTCCGGAAATTATCTCTCATCTTCTCCCTTTCCACACCAGTCTCACACACACACACACACTAAAGATAGGAGTGTGTGCGTGTGTGCGTGCGTGCGTGCGTGTGTGTGTGCGTGTGCTCCTCCTTAATGACAGGAATGTAGACAGGGGCGGGGCCTACGAGTCATTGTCAAAGGAGATTTATAGCTCAATACACATCAGCATACGAAAGATCTACAGCCTTAAAGCAGAAGCCCTGTGAGCCTCTGCTTGCACCAAGGAGTATTATGGTTGTTATTATTATCATGTCCTATACTGGGCTGACAGTGGCACAGTGGGTAGAGCGGGGCAACAGGTGGTCCAAGAGTTGCTGGTTTGATCCCAGCTAACTCCTCACGAGGTGTCCTTGAGAAATGTCTAAACTGCTTCCTGTGGTTGGTCGCACCTTGCATGGCAGCAATCGCCATTGGTGTGTGAATGGGTGAATGTGAGGCAATATTGTACAGCTCTGTGAGTGGCTGGAAGGTTAGAAAAGCACTGTATAAATGCAGACCATATACTGTATGTAATATTCTCCTTTGCTTTCTCATAAACATATAGACTGCTGGTCACCTGATCTATGGGGAGGGGCAACAGGTTATTGAGAAGTCGCTGGTTCGAATCCCGCTATCTCACCAAATGCCCAGGTGTCAGGTGGAACTTTGCATGGCAGGCATCAGTGTTGTTGTATGTGTGAATGTGAGGAAATTCTGTAAAGTGCTTTGATTGGCTGGAGGATTAGAAAAGTGCTCAATAAATGCAGTAGGCCTACAGTTACGATACTTCCCCCATTTTGAGAGTAGAGTAAATTTCAAGTGACTCACTGAGTTTCAAACCAAAAAAGCATAATGCAGGTCTCGACCACAAAGGGAAATTAAGGACACAAATCAAGGAGTGAACCTTTAACAGTCTTTGTCTCGTGACGATAAATGCATCCCGCCTTTTCCCCTGGTCCAATGTTCAAGTAATTTAACAGGTTGTTTTGAAATATGGGACAAATGTTGCATAGCACTCTAAAGTCATAGTTGACCTGCAGTGAGATTTATTGTCACTCTATACACGATTTGCATACAGCTTGATGAGACTGGCAATGAAAAGGTAATTTGTGTTTGGTAATGTTTGCAACAGAAACAGATCCCCTCAAACGTTCACCACTTTAGATGACCTCAGACAAGTGCAATCATGCTACCAATGCGTGGCTTTATTTGTTATTGTTTAAAAGATTAATATCTCTTATTGTATGTAAACATTCATCTAAACCAAATATGATTCTGCTTGCGTAACTTTAAAGTGTTCTAACAGCCAAGCTATATGGCTAAATACAACATTGCCACTGTAAAATCAAGTGAATTATCAATTTTATATTGAAATGTATACTAAAGCCCCAGACACACTGGAAGAGACTAGCAGCAATGCAAGAGACAATAGAACGTCAATGATGTTCAGCGACTTGAAGCGACGACAACGACGTGAAGTGGGCGGGTACCGAGATAAACTCATCTCAACTTCAGGCGTTGCGATTGAGGCGACTACCGATGGGAGCTAAATATATCATTGACTGACAGATAATCTCAGCTTCTTCTGTCCATTGGTACTGTTGATTTTCATTGGCTGTTAGCATTGTCACTCACAAGACTGCATCTGTAATTCCGGTGACGCTAATGTAGCTCTTTATTTGCTAATTTGTAGTTTTTCCATTAATTTTAACCAATAACCGTAGCCTAAATATTTAACAGAAGACCTGCAAAGAGTCAAACTTTTGTTAAGTTGAGTTATGTAGTTTGTCGTTGTGCATGTCAATCAAAATACCTTTCCTGTCAAGTAAATAGGTCTTGACGCAGATAGCCAGTGCTGTGTCCCTGACTTTACAGCAAGAAAAGGCTGGCTTTATGAGACCGACAGATGACTGCAACGTTTTGGGTGGGAAAAATACAAGAGGGATACCTAGGCAACCAACATCTGGAATGTAAACAAGAGACCAATTTTCACCTACAAAGCGATGGGTGACGAGCGAATGGCATGATATGTCTGGGGTTTAAGGTTTACACTTCACTTTGTGTCTGGTATTACCGGTGTAAAATGTTGTTTTGGTTTGAAAGAACACTTTCTTAAAGTAGCTAATTACTACAATAAACTATGGTTTTAGCTACGTAATATACTGTAGCCAATGACTGCTGTTTTGCATACACCTTACTACCTGCACACTACATGATGACATTTATTATGTACTGTATGTGTGGTCTCCTTTTGCCACATGCCGTGAACCAGGTTGTGACACACATCAGATTATAACAAGTATTAAAAGTATAATTAGAAAATTGTTAATTAACGGGCAGTATATGGCAATACTTGGAGTATTGCCTGTGTAGAGGCAGTTATAGTAGAGGTAGCCTGGTGTAAATTCACTTTGTGCTCAGGGTCTGGACACGCTCCAGACGCTGTAGACCTCAGGTTAATTATGAATCTGTTGGAGCTGCCTTTAACCAATCAGAGTTGCTAACTTGCTACAGCTGTTCGTATCGCTTAATCTAGCCCTACCATCATTTCGGAACAAACACTTGACTTCAACGTCATCGCACTTAGCCACTCCCACTGGTCGCTGATTGGTCCGCCACGCAGAGTGGCTGAGCGAACGCTAAAGCGACCAGAGTATTATTTAATGTTGAACTGTCGACTGGAGCCAGGCTGCAGGGTAGCGGTGTGTCTTGAACGCATGTACTGTATGGATACTGGACTTTGACAGTGATGAACGTTCTAGAGGAGCAGCGCTCCTGCTACTGTTCTTAGAAGCACTTCTTCAACCTTTTCATCCTTTCTTTTGCCCTTCAATGCCCTCATTGCGCTCCCCTTTCTCCTCTGTTGTTTTCCAAGGCCTCTCCTCTTGTCAGGACCCCGGCGGTTCCCCCTGAAGGACGGGGAATGGCACATTCTTTCCAGAAAGCTGATATTTGATCAGCCTGGCCATCCAACCCAACTCCACTCTTGTTGCCCCATCTCTCTGACCCCCCCCCCCCCTCTCCCTCTCTCTCTCTCTCTCTCTCTCTCTCTCCTCTGTTTCCTCAGCAAGTATAAGATAGTATGCCATAAAGTGGATGCAGAGAACTGGTCATAGCTACATTATTTATAGTCAGTCTGTCCGGCACACTGCTAGACTAGAGGAGATGAGGAAGGGAGGTTTCTCGCATGTGTAGGTCTGTGACATCAACATAAAACATTAAACAATGGCATTGTGGCCATACTGCAGCTCCCTTCCATGTAATCTAAATATACATTTGGTAAACAACTGCGTCCACTCTAATGCTCAGATAATTGTGTGTTCTTCTCTGTATTGCCCGAACAAGAACTCTTGTCATTTCTAACAATGCATGAGTGATTTTTATTTATTTCTTGCCCTGCTTCAATCTTTAACGAATATCCTCTTCATCGTGTTGTTATCAATAAAAACAAAATAATGCATTTAATCTGCACCGTGAGGAATCTGATATGGATCGTATAATGACATATCCAGTATGCAGTGCTTTCTAATTTAGACCTGTGATTTACACAGGTCTAAATTAGAAAACTTGCATCTAAATGTTTATGATGCAAGTTTTTTTAAAATGTGATTTACATTAATCAGACTGCTTAGCTGCATCTCTTTTTTGGGGAGATGCTTTGTTGAGGAAACAAATGCAAACTTTTTCATTTCAATTTATGAGAAAGTTTGGATACTTTGGTGTAAAGTTTACAATAGTAGGGGTGTAACGACACACTTAGGTCACAAGACGAGTGCTACATACAGTAGGTAGCATAAGCTCATATAAATACAGAGCGATTGTAACAGTAGGCTAATACTAGCTATATTGTTAAATGGCATAGCTATATTACCTAAACAAGGCTGAATTAAGATAACAAGTAATGAAACATACACAGTAACTACAAATCTACAAATATAATCGGAAATGGGGTACACACGCACAACTGTGGTTGATCCCAACCAATATTATGCACGTATTGCATAACAACACAAAAGATAACAATATACAAATAGAAGTGTAAAAAGGTAAACTCATCGCGATTAGCCTCAATGCTAGCGGGATTGTTCAGAACATAAAATGTAAACCACATATATGTATGTAATGGGAGAATTAACTAAAGAATAAGCAAGAGGGCTGGCCTATAGGTAGCTAACCTACACAAAATGTGGCAGGGGCATATTCTATGATTCATATTTCACCCTCGACGAGAAATATTGTCACGTTTTAATCGCTAGAGCTCGTGGCACGAGAACTCGTCACACTCATAGTAGTGACACCTTTTACAGCCATCAATGAGGTTTGGCCCTCCTGAGAATAGATTAAACTACACATTACATGTGATTATTAGACAGACGATGGTAGATAAAATGGGGACACCCACTTCTCTCCACATCACAGAGCATAAGGTTAAATAACGCTGCGTTCGAGCATACCTCGGAAGTCAAAAGTTCCGACTTCCGACATGGGAAAAAGTTTTAAGTTCAAGTTTTAATATTTTTTATTTATAAAACACATCGAAATGCAATTTGAGATTAAATATAAATTAATAAACATACAATTTGATGTGTAAAGCATCATTTCATACCACCGTGGTATGCTCGAACGCAGCATAAGACGCCAAACAGGAAGTCAAGGAGGTGCTACAGGGCACAAACGTGATACAGGCTATAAGATAATAAACAAAACAATTAAATAAAATGCATATGAGTGAAATTACACAAATAATACAGTATGAACTAATAACGGGGACATTTTGATATTGTCACACTCGCTCCCTGAGATTGACACAAAATACAGGTGTATATACAAGACTTCCCATAGGTGTTACAGATACAATATCCTGGAATTCCATGTGTGCATATGAACATACACAGTACCACCACAGACCACACAACAAAGACTTTGTGGTTTTCTTGCCGCTTTAATTTTTTTTCCCTTTCCCATTTTTTTGCAGTTTCTCAAGGGACATCAGGCAACGTTTCTCCGGCAAGGTTTTTTTGGATGAAGCCCAGTATTTTCCACCGGGGCTCTGAAAGTCATTACCCCTCGACAGACACACAACTGGCTTTCATTTTGTCATTACAGCCCCATGAAGGCACTGATTGTTGTAAGGGAGCCCCTACCAGTGAGACCATGCCACGAATGGGGGAGGACGATGTGAGATTTGGGATGACGGAGAGGACCACACATGCCTTTATGAACGCAGTGCTAAAGGACTGTGGGTCAGCTCTGCCACAGGAAGGGAAATGCTCTAAACATAGGCTAATGTTATGTAGTTCTTCGTTTTTTATTTTTTACTTGGCAAATCCTTTAAAGAGACACTTCTCAATATGTTTACAGAGTTTGACCCCCCCCCCCCCCCCTCCACAGACACACACCACCCCTTTCTTTGTTGTTGAATACGCAAAAGTGTTAGGAAACCATTGTTGTTTTGGTTTCAAACCTCCTCCGAAAGCTGGGTGCTGATTGGCACAACATATAACAATGTTTTGTGTTTCAAGCACCAACAAACTGATTTAACAAACGGATTTAATCGAGGACTTCACCTTTAAATGTTTTAATTGTGTCTATTTGTTTAACTGAGGGGAGGTTATTTTTTACTTCATTAAATAAAAAAACTGTTAGTTTAAGAGTAATCTAAAAGCTTTTCAGCTCATGCGACTACTAGTGCTTTTCATTCAACAAAAATATATTTAAATAATAGTACATTTGGATGACTGTTGATTTATGTTGTCATACTGAATGTTTTAAATGTATTTATTTGATTGAGTTTTTGGTACATGTTCTACTCAAGTGCTAAATGAAGTGCTAAATGCTGCAGTTTATCGAATGGCCCCTTGAGGCTTGCTGCAAAAAGCAGTCAATCCCCACTAGTCTCACAGAGCCAGCCTTTCCTTGCGTTAAGCCTGGGACACAGCGCTGGCTAACTGCATCAAGATTTAAAAAAATTTTTTTAATTTAGACTAGTCGACTAGTCTAAAAGTAAGAAAACAGTCGAAACGTATCACAGTCTATAAATGTGCATGTCGGTCTCTCCCTACGGTACCTGCACTCAGAGATGTTGCATGGGGTGTGCGAAGTGTGCCCCGCGCCTATGAGGGCCCCGCGCCTGCACATGCCAGCGAAGTGAATTTCTGTGTTACATTAATTTTGGTAGCAGGCGATTGTGAGCTCATGCGTTATCGTGATGTAACATTTTACACCAATCGAATCCAGTACCAAACAACTTGATAGACAGGCAGTCTGACCAATCAAAAGGCCAATATGCTATTTGTCCGACAAACTTTCCGTCATCCCGGCAGGTAAACTCAGTCTACTTTCAATTAAATTAGTTCTGAAAATTGCAGTAAAAGACGATGGGACATCAGACAATAGACAGCATTAGGCGTAGCTACCTAGAGACCTAGCCTACCCAGTGCAATTGATTTAAAGTGAAAGATCACGGGACAACAAAACACATCCTATACGCTACGGTACTGGTATGTGTGTTTTAAGGTAGCCCCATTATGCTCGTTCTAGCCTTTTCTCTGTATCTGCTTCTGGCTGCGTTTATGTTGGGTCAGTTTTGCTCAATCAATCTAAAATGAAAATACGACACATTTAGGAGGACTGACTAGCACTGTATCCGCGGGTCCTATAGTCCTACTTAATAGATTGTTTTATAGTAGCCTAGCCTAGTTCAAACAAGAAACTGAAATTGTCTAGTAGACTACATCCAGTAGTTTACAATTTCCATGAATTAATGAAGAAGAAGAACATAATGCCTGTAGAGAATAACCCGCTTTTGAAATCGGTGTGCGTGCCTCGGTCCTGGCAAACACACACTCATTGATCACGCCTGTGTGTTTAGCTAATATTGTGTTATAAGTGTATTATTGCTGAGTTTGCAGCCAAGAAGGCAAGGAATGCGACTTTAAGGTGTATTTTAATGGCATAATCTGGTCTAAAATAAACTATCAATTCACGGTATAGGCCTAATCTTTCGACAAAGCAGCGCACACCTCGACTGAACATCAGGCATTGTCTTGACATTGTGAGCAAGGTGGCAATTTCAAGATATGATTGGTAGCGGTACCGCATAGTCGAGCGTCAACGCTCTCGCCATAGGGGAACAATGGCACAGCCAGCGCAGAGCTGTTTTGCTGCTAATCATGTGTAGGCACCTTAAGGGTTAGTTTTTATTCACATTGCTCTTGAGGTGGCTCCTCCTTTATATATATATATATAAATATACATATACTGTATATATATATAAATATATATATACAGTATATGTATATATATATAATCATCCTTGCACAGAATGACTAGTACCCATTCGAACATATGTACGCACTTTAATGTGAAACAAAGATGCAGATATTAAACAAACGTGTTTTTTTTATTATATAAAACAATAACAATAAAACCACAGCATTAGAGCATTTTTAGGAAATAACCATGCGAATACAATGATGGGTTCCTACGGAAAACGATGTTCCTTTACTCCCATAAAGGTTTTGCTCTCTGTAAATGGGACCAGTCTCTTTTACAAGGCTGTTTTTCATACACAAAAAAATATTCACACACAAGCTCACAACCTGAATCTGAATTTCCATGTGGAGCTATTATTCCAGCATTCATTCTGCTGTGGGTCTTTCTTTACGTAAAAATATAATTTGATAGTGTAATATGCGTAGGCCTCTAATAGAGTATTAACGTTTATATATTATTTGTTTGATTTAAACTTTGTGTTACATGCAACTTATTCATTAAGATGCATATTTACCATCCGCGCAGCTCACAGAAGAGCTGGAAGCTCTCAATAGGAATCAGTTCCTGATCGGTATAGTCAAAAAGCATTATCTTGCTTATATGGCCATACAGAGCTGGTGCATTTGTTGAAGGTTTTTCAAATAGCTTGAACACGTGTTTTAAATTACAGTAATATCTTTGCTTTAGTCTGTTGGTAGTTCAGTTGGTGCAGACAGCAATTAAAGCTGCTGTGTTCAGAAAATGGCCCCCACAATGTATTTGTTTAAGGTCTAATGGCATGCTAATGATCTGATTGACACCTATTGGTTTACAAATGGCTTTGAAAGGAGAGTCCCCCACACTGCAAAGTGAAGCAAATCATAGAGGCGGAGCTGGCAAAACCAGAAAGGTTTAACAAGGCAAATCTACTGGCACTGCTGTTACTCCTGGTCTAATGCTGATCCTGCAAGCCACCACAGTTTGTGTCACTCTGCAAGTTTACAAAGTGACACAAACTGAGGTGGAGCTCACAACATCAGGAAGGTTTCACTCTCTTTAAAAAAAACAACACACACACACACACACACACACACAACAAAAACAGGTTCTTCAGAGTCTGTCTTTGATATCATGCCAAGTTACGAGCCTTTGGTTGTGTCAAGAGAGACCTTTGTCATTCCCAGATGTGCACACATCCACAATTCTCCCAGATGTGTGCTCCAGCGCCCCATTGATGGGATGTCACTTTCTCCATGTTGTTTCATGTCCCTCCCGGCCCTGCATCTCTCTCTTCATTTGTTGTCTCCGTTCTTCCACCCTCTGACTAATCAGTTGTCCACCATCACTCCTTTCCCCTTCACACAAATGTATTTGTTCATCCCCTCTCTCTCTCTCTCTCTCTCTCCCTCTCTCTCTCTCTCTCTCTCTCCCCCCCCCCATTTCACCCTTCAGCCTCACTGTTTAGTCTGTTTATGCATTAAAGCCTGCATGACCCTCCCCCAACCGCCATCCTTTCCCGGTTGGAGGGACTAATGTGAGCGTGGACTTATTACAAAGAAATATGCTCCCTGTATGTACTGTATAGACAAACACACATACAGTATAGGCTACATTCTCGACAGGTCAGCACTTGAAGAGAGACATGTTTGAGTGGTTATGTTTCCTTCAGGTATAAGCAGATGCATGGACTTGAAACGTGTTTCCTCCTCATCCCACCATCGGTGGATAATAATATCATATAATATCATATACGCTACATGGGTTTAGCTAACGCCAACAGAAAAGTTAAGTAGAAAATGGTCAAGATGCTACAAACAAGGAATATGGCAGAATTAAAATAGAATATAATATAAATTAAGGTCATTGTGGTAATATGACTATTGCATTCACGCAGGGGCATGTGGCCATTTTGTTAATATATCCTGAACAGTATTGGCTAGTATAGAAACATGTCTACCCTGATGGCTGTGGAATCTTCCAGGATTACAAGGACCCTATCCACAGGACATGAGGTTCACTATTTTTTTTTAAATACTCATTTTAAGACTTTAAAGGCTTAAGAATAATGTGAATCACATATTCTGTGGTCTTCGCAATCACCAGATCTCTCAGAAACTTTGCCCTGAGCTACTAATGGCAGCACTCTCTTCCACCAACATCAAAATGAGTGAATATCTTTTAGAAGAAGGGTGTTCCATCCCTCTAGCAATGGCAGATCACATGATGTAGGCCTTAACACATATTTGTGTGTACTATGTATTATTAGGGATGGCACAATCAAATTTTTTCAGTCGCGATACCGATACAGATACCTGCGCTTTGAGTATTAGCCGATACCGAGCACCGATCCCATTCCAGTGTAAACTTAAGATGAATTCCTCACTGTGACTGAGGAAGAGACTGGGAATTATTGTGTAAGGAACCATCAAGCTTGAACATTGCTTTCCTCACTCTAAACTCTAAATTCTGTAAAATGTAATGTAACATGGGCTATATATGAATATAAGGAAATATTACAATGTTGTCATGCATTAGTTTGAGTGGTTTTGTTAAATTGCAAAGCAAATGACAGCCAATCTGCATTTTAGAAACCTGCTGCTGATAGTGTGGCCTGGGTAGGTTAGAAATTGTTGATGCTTGACTAGACCTATGAGTGTAAATTAATTTAATGGGATTAGCCCCATAGATCGGTTAGAACTGTCCTATTGTCACTGCTATGATCCAGCTATGTAAGACAGTATCGGACCTATTACCGATCTCAGTATCGTATCGGTGCCATCCTTATATACTATTAGGAGAGAGGCATCATTGAGGGCAGGGTGAGATCATTCCCAGCCAGAACTCACAGCCTTCTGAATGATCCAGCTCTGGAATGCCACTGGATTTGGCCCAAAGTCTGTTTATATGGAGAGCAAAGTGTTGGATTCGAACATGGCTTGGATTTCATGAAAAACACTGAATACCTTTTTATTTGTTTAAAAGAGTGACTGAATCCCCCTATTTCATATCCTAGGTCAAATGCTGAGGGAATTCTATCTGTACGAATGTTCGCTAACCTTTCGCTGCTGTGAAATGCCGCATGCTTTTTGATCATGTGATCAGTCTGTGGCGTCCAATGACGCCAGCATGTTTGTGTTGTGTGTAATAGCATAGCACAGCCTCGGGGTTCCTCTATGCTAGCACTGCTAGCTGTGATAAGCTAACTGCCCCGCTGACTCACGCATATTTGACACTAAGCTGATGGACGTGTACAATACCGCAACCAGAGAAAATAGCTCCGCCATTGATGTGTATAAATTGACCGATTCCAAGGGCCCTTTCAGGAGTTTCTGTTGGATAAAAAAAAAAATTGCTGTTATTGGAGAACATGTGGAAAGGAACGAGGCTTGGGATCAGTCAAATGGCATCTCTGGGTTAAAACCACAGGGCATTAGTTGCAAACATCAATTTCCGTGAGAATGCATTGTTATTATGGCCTTAGCCTAACTGCTTTGGTGTCGTGTGATAGAGTATAAACTTCTCCTTTTTGTGTCTCTGATTAAATTGCTTTAAAGGCAGGGTTAGTCATTCTCGAGGAAGCTTGCTAACTTCGAGCTCAAATCAAAACACTCCCTCAGAAGCTCCGCCCACACATTGAAACACATTGCGAAGTGGCCTTGTTGTTGTGAGTGGTGTTCCCCACGTTGTGTTACAATTTACGCACCCAGGGCTGTGCGGAAGTACCCAATACATTTTTTCAGCGCGCACAAAGAGTGTTAAGGTAGCGGAAATGCAAGCAGATCATTGGTGAATTCGACAAAAAGTGTATTAGATTACAATTAGCATGAAATAGCTGACTATACCATTACTGCAAGAGTAGCCGATTGATCGATTGCATCAAATGCTAACTCTGAATTTGTGCGGCAAATCACCTCAGTTGTACGCATTCGGTTTTCTGTTTTCACTCGCGGTGAAGAGCAGGGCCTTCAAACTGCAATAAGATCATACTTCACCACACACAAACTACACAGCACGTAATGAGGATTTAATGCACCAATCTTGTCCGTATATAGGAGCTTTAAAACTGTCAAAGTTGATACCGGTAATATCCTAAAATAGTATGTTTGTTCAAGACAAGACAATAGTCACCTACTGCACTATTATGAGGCACACATTTCACAGGACGCGACTGAGAAATAGACAAGATGGGACACAGTTGCAACACAATAGCGCATAATAGCATAATAGCCCAGGACACACCTTTGCTTGCTATCATTTACTGCCTCATCTTGCTGCTATATACTGTATGTCTGAAGGTGTGTGCTCTCATGCAGCCATGGCTGGAAAGTAACTGATTACAAAAAAAAGATAAGTGTAATCCATTAGCTAAAATATTGTAAATAGATTTCTGGTATTTTTGAAAAATTACATCTAAGAATATACTTTCAGATTTAAAAGGGAGGTTTGCAGAAGGAATATGCATAAAACAATTGGTTGTTTTCTTAATGACCTTTCATTAACTGATAGAGAAGTCCAAATATTATCTGACCTTGTAAGCAACAACGTCCAAGCAAAAATACAATGCTGCGCCAACACAGTAAATTGCTTTGGATGGCATTTTAAAGAACAATTTTTTTTAAGGCGAAGTAATACAAAGGTATTGAAAAGTAATCAGATGTTATTAAGTAATCCAAAAATAATGTTACTGAGTATATTTTTAACTGGTAACTGTAATTGAGGATTACGTTAAAAAAATGCACCTATACCCAACCATGCATACAGGAGACATACAGTAAGCCTATAAACCTGTGGATATTGTTAACTGTGGGTTTGAGCATGTGTGGCTTTGCGTTTTAAAGGCTGACTTGGCTTGAGATTACCTACACGCTGACAGGACAGGAGAGATACTAGACAAAATACATAATAAAACAACTCTTTCTATTTGTTAAATGTTGTGCTCTCATCTACTGTAATCTTCTTTCCTCTGCTTTATGGTTCTGTAATGGGGTGTCTGTATATAAGCTCCCCCTAGGGGTAGACTAAAGTAACACAGCATGCTCCGGTGCATGGAAGACCACCCAAGGAAGAATGATCGGTTGTCTGAAGAAGCATTACGTTTTTGTTCCGCTATACAGCTTTTTCAATGTTTATATTTAACTTTGTTGATAATCTCGAAGTAAAAGGTTTAAAAGTAAGACTGTACTCCCAGTCTTATCCAGAACCACAGTTATTAAGTTGTATGTATATTCTAAATGTACTGATACATTGGTACATTTACCAATGCATTAATGCATTGCAGAATTGTGAGGTTGGAATGTCGATTACACATCTGTTTTGATACTTGTTTTAGGACTACATCAAGCATATTACTAATAATTCGATTGTTTTATAGCACAAATAATTCGTTTTTGGCGTCAAACCTGCAGCTCTTGTGTTACACAGATCGATCAGATAGATCAAGGTCGAAATATACATCCCGCATTAAAGGTGCGCTATTTTCCTATGGTACAGATAACACATCTAATCATAAGCACAAAGGCAGAAACACTTTCACTTTTGATTTTATTTGAAAGGGGCATTCTTTGAAGTCCCTGCCACCAATGTAAAGCAAAACTTTAGATTAGCTGTTTCACAATTTCAAATGGCATGTGAGAGGTGTAAATGCAACAATAAAGAAACCATGAGATTATTTTGTTTGAAGTATTGGAAATGCCACGTGGCTGATAGTATTTATAAGCCCTTTACAGTGCACAAAGGAAGTTTATTACTGCTTCTCTTGAAACATGCTTGTATACCAATATTGTTTGAGGTGGGTTGAGAAACTGCTCCCATTTTAAAGCTGAGACTTAAAGATAAACTCTGCAATGTGTTGTTGCAGTGCCCACAGATTCCCGAACGTCTGACCCAAGTAGCTCACTGCTTATGTCTGACACAAGGAAGTATGTGTAGTGGCAGGAGGAAGGCTAGTGAAAGATGGGCAAAGGGTTGTCTGCGTTTCAAACCCAGAGAATACCTCTATCCAGAGGCCTTCAACAGGGGGTCCTCAGAGATACTGAAAATAATTTGATCCCATACTCATTTTCTACCAAATGTTAAATGTCAGAAAATATACATTAACATACAGTAAATACAACCTGTGCTATAAATATATAAATCTGTCAATAATTATTTTAATGGCTTCGTCGGCAGCCTACCTTTATACATGGCACTGTAGATCACATTACTGTTGGCCCGGCAACTAAATATTTTGTACCATATGTGGTTTGGGGTGCTTATGCCTGTTTCTATCAGCCAAGCCCTGGACCGAAAAACATTGAAGACCTCCGCTCTAATCTGTTATGAACTCTGGAGTGTTGTGAATGTTTTCCAAAAACTTAATTGTTTTCCAACCTTTGCCTCTTGCTGCTTTTCACTCCAATTTGAATATCATAAAAGTTATTGGATACATGCATTAAAACATTACAACCATACATATTTTTTGCAAAAATGGTGATCTCAGGAAAATGTGTGTGCAGTTGAAAATTATTTCAAATATCCTTTAATAAACTGCTAAAAATCATTACATTTGCACTTTCCGTTTGATTTCGGGGTCATTACAAACTGTTACATGAAACAAAACAACTGAATCAAAACAAAACAACACAGTGGGTAGTAGTGTCGCTCAAACCAACCAGAAACATCTGCAATATAATGAACGTGCAATATTCTTTTCACGTATGGAAATTACAGTGCCGCTTCATTCAGCCTGGCATCTACCCCATGCTGGGACCGTAGCCCACAGTGGAAGACGCAGGGTCGGAGGCTTTGTGTGTTCGCCATTGATAAGACACAGAAGCTGTCCCGTCAAACCACACCAGAATGGCAACGCGCTGCGCTCGGGCTTCATCTGCTATCAGGCGCAACGTGTGCTCCAATGGCAGCGTGTGCTGCTGCTAACGTATATGGAGACAATGCGCCCGGCGCACAGCCAGTGAATTAGGCCCCCCTAATGTTGCAGTTGCTCATGGGCTAAATGGCAGCAGCGTCGTGCCGTGCATCTGGCTCTCGCCTGCCTGACCTCTTTGTCCTTCCACTTTTCTATCATCTGATCTGCGGTGCCGTAGCATCACATCTCGCTCTCTCCGCTGTCGGAGGGCGACAGGGCTCTGGGGGCTTACACTCTTTGACAGGACGGACGGATGGACGGACGGGGGCGGAGGGAGGGACGAGATTCAGAAACGGTGGTGCAAAACTTCTCCCGTCCAGGAGAATAGGAGGAGAAGGAGTGTTTGTGTATGTGTGTTGGGGGGGGGGAGATGGCTGGAGGCCGTTAAGTGGTGTGTGTACAGTACAAAGGTCGTGACCCTTGGGTGACCCTGGAGGCGAAGGAAGAAACAGTTCCATCCGTTTTGGGTTGTTTGCTGTATAGCCTAACAGTACATACTGTACACACTGTTACTGAGAGGGCAGGTGTGGTGTGGGTTTAACTCTCCCTGTTTGAGAAAGCTTCTGCGATACACCTCAAAGGTAAATAAAGTAAATAGAGTAAATAAGGTACGACTGAGGGTTACAGAAAGGTGTGAGAGAATGATATTTGGGCCTGTGCACACAAGCAGGGACAGGATAGGATATTAGCAGCAGCTAGCTTAAATACTTTGTTGGATACCCTGGCAATAAGAATACAAATTCATTCACTTTATATTTATGGTAAAAAAGTAACTTTCTAACCCTCAGACCAAAGCACTGTAGGATTACCTCACATTCACACCTTCACACACAGACACACACACACACATTCATACACCGATGCTTGCATGCATTAGGCTACAGTATGCGTAGTGTAGCTCTGTAAAATGTTATAAAACACTAACTGAGACTAATATGTACTGTATGTGGTGTAGACATGTCAAGTCATATACAGTATAACTGCATACTACTACAGTACATGTTATGGCGACATGCTAAGCACACACAGTCTCCCATAAGCTTCTACCATGGGTCATTTATCAAGTTAACTAGGTATCTCTGCTCAGACTGGCCTCAGCTTCCCACAGTCTCAACCCACCTGCTGACAGACATGCCTTCTCATGTGTTTCACTGCATCAATTCAACAGTGATTACCGGTGTCTTTGGACCCAACAAGCTGCTCCAGCTACAGAGATGAATGGGTGAACATCCCTACACTCCCCTTAGACAAACATTCCATTAAGATACACACTATTGTTCAGAAGGGAGAGTCCTTTTACACAGGGTTTGCACAGGTCAGG
Source organism: Amblyopsis hoosieri (assembly GCA_027564755.1). Classification (NCBI taxonomy): domain Eukaryota; kingdom Metazoa; phylum Chordata; class Actinopteri; order Percopsiformes; family Amblyopsidae; genus Amblyopsis; species Amblyopsis hoosieri. The sequence goes on from JAODUE010076492.1 coordinate 23,010, forward strand.
TTTTCACAAGCTGTTATGCAAGAAGTGTTTCACACTCCTGCAGGTCTTAGCTAATGTGAAACTAGAACATGTCAAACCGATGTTGTCAAATACTTCAGGACAGGGAACACACATCATCTCCTCAATCGTCATGCTTCATTAATGATCATATCCCATCACACACCAACACACAAGAACAATACTAAACTGGGAAAACCTGATTGTTTTTAAATAATAGATACAAATAAGCTGCTACTTAATAATTATATAAAATAAACAAAAACAAAAAAATAATAACAATAATAATAATTATTATTATTATTTTATTTATTATTTTTTATAAATCTACAATAAATGATCATGCCTGCAGACCCTATTCAACAGATGTCTTTGCAGACCAACAGCACCAAATCTGGCTGGGAGGGTAACTGCAGTCTACATACATTTAACGTGAATAGTGTGTGTCTGTGTGTGTATTTGACAACTGTCATCTCTTCTTTGTATCGCTTTGCATTTCAGAAGTCCTTAGCTTGAATTAGCGTTGGCAAATCATCTAATCAACAGTTTAGCTTTGCCTACATAGAGTACATGACATTTAACATAACACTTTCTTACATTAAACATTTATTTTCTTTGGTTATACCCTCACATACACAATCCCTATCCATGTCTTTTGAATACATCTTCAGCCTGTCTCCTGTGTTTATCGTCATTGAATAATGTATTTACACATAGTTGGTCTATCTTTTAGCTATCTTAGATGGCCTCACTATTTATTTTGTACAGTGTACAGTGTGTGTTCACGATATACAAATACTACGCATGTCTAAAAATACAATATAATAATAATTTACAACAGTGTTAATCCATAGAGAACGTGCTCTTTTCCTTTAAAGCTTTGACCTTCTCTGTCCACTTTGTCTAACTAATAGGTCAGCGCTCTGTGCGTCTGTCTCAGTAACACAATAAAAAAGTGGCCCGTATCTGTGCTTTATTCCTTTGATAAGTGCGGCAGCCTTTCACAGCTCTGTTAGTAATGAGTCAACAATTCTATCTCTCTGAGTTTCCTCTGCCCACGTCTGTTTGAACAAGGTCAGGTGACGAGCTCTGCCAGATATTTGTGAATGAACAAGCCCAGTCACCGAGGGCAACTCGTGTGTGTGTGTGCATGTGTGTGTGTGTGTTGTGTGTGTGCGTGTGCAAGGGGTGTCCATTCATACATTCCTGCCTCTCACAGTAACCTGAGCCTGGGGGGAGGGGGGAGGGGATAGCATGAGAAAAGGGGAATGGGAGAACGCACAGCATCACTTGTGTAGACAATGCCACCTGAAACATGCGGCCAACACACACAGAGCGCATGCTCCCTTGCACAGATGCAAAGGCGTAACTACAGACAAGCATGTGACGAATGACACGTCAGCACCCCCCGGTCTTTGCAGGCGAGAGTGAGAGACTGGAAAAATGCAATGTGATTAAGGGTGAATAACAATGTTTATCTGGTTTGAACATTTCTGTCTGGTTTGAAAAAACACTTAAAACCCCTGGCGACGTTTAGACAACATGGTGGCTTATTCCCACACCTCCCAGTTTGGTGGTTGGAATTGTTTGTCGTGACTCACAAGGTAAACTGTGACAAAACAAGGTATATCTTTGTTCTAAAGTGCCTCAACAATGTTCACGTGGAACGGAATTAAAGAGGAGAGAAATTAATTCCTCCCAACTCCCTCTGCATTGTACAGTATATCGGGTTAAAGGTTAAAGGTGTTGCCACTCATTCTGCATTGTACAATGTAGGCCTATCGGTTTAACGGTTGAGTCAAGGTTGTGGTTCTGGAGAAAGATTGTTGATATTTGAACTCTATCAAAACAAAAACAATAGACCACGCCAATCGTGTCGTCACGGGAGCACTTCCGAGTCTAAAATTCAAAAGTGAATAGGATCGCAGAATAGCATTTTTCTTATTGTTTCGTTTTGGGTTATGCCATGCTCCCGTTTTATTCACTGCTAAAACATTTTGCTTTTGGCATACATTTCATATATGTTGAAATCTTCGTTTTCAAGTTATATGCTGTTTGCTAACTGCAAAAGTAAAAAGTCAACTACCGGCGCAGATTACACATGTCACAGCTCGAAAGGTTTGAATAAAGCGGGTGCCTTCTTGTTTCTGACAACAAAGTGCCCTATCCCTTCAAAAATTTGCAAATCTCCAAAAGGATCCAGCAAGCTAATAGTTATTAAAGGAATATGTGAATATGAATCATGGTGTTGTGAAAACGTGTGAAATAAGTACTGTGAGACTGTGTGTGCTATTACATAACATTGTTGACACCTTGCTGGACTGACAAAGAGAACATGATTAGGATTATTGTTAATAATATTGCTAAATTAACTGAAGATGTGTTCAAAATGTGTTACTTGTTAGCTACCATACCGGTACGCTAGCTGACACTCACCAACACGCGATAGCTTGCCCTAACATGCGCTGCAACCTGGCCTTGACTTGAGCTGAACTGCTCTACATGCACAGATTTAACTGACTAACTAACTAATACGGACAGATATACAGTAGCTGCGCTCTTACTTAAGTTGCTATGGTAACAACACAGTCCATCGAGTGATCCTGGTGATGTATATTATATGCGCTGGAGCAATTAAATGCTTACTTTGACTACTTAGCGGACTACCAGATGTTTCCAGTGGGAATATCCCACTGGAAACCCCACCCCAACCCCCAAACTGGACAACCATTACCAAGGCTAGGAAAGTGTTGTGTGGTGCACCACTTTGTTTATGTTCCCATTTTCACAGCCAGGGCTGCGTAGAAACACCAGATTTTTTTTTTCTCCTGTGACGCACACACAGAACAGACAGCTAATTATTTTCACTGACGTTGACAAGGAGTGTAATATCTTAAAATCACTGACTCCAATTTTAAGCCTTGAAGGAACTCTGCTCGACTCTAAGCTGCTGAACACTACCTCCATATATGTACACACGTGCACAATAATAATAAACTTAATTTATATAGCACTTTTTATACAGAGGTTGCAGCTCAACGTGCATTACAATTTAAGAAATTAATAAAACGATGAGACAGTAAAATGAGATTAACTCAACAATAAAACAAGAATACAACAAGCCTAGTTCAGCCGAACTGAGCGGCCTGATGTCAAGTTGTAGTCGTTACAGCGTCCACTGCCGATTTTTGGGAAAAACAAAGCTTACAAATGACTGGCAGCTGCCCTTCATTACATTTAAATGTCAACTGTACTTATACTCAATTTTATAAGTAAAAACACGGCCAAAAAAGCACAACCCGCTACCCGTGATTATTACAAGCGTACATAAAAAAGGAAGACGGCCAAACTCAAAATGGAACGGTCGGGATCCCTTAACGATCCTGAACGTCACGTTTTAGGGCGGGCGGAGTGGACATCCGGCGAGGCGCATCCGCGCTAGCTCGTCCTCGCTAGCTGGCCCTCACTCAAACACGAACGGTAAATCTGACTCACCTCCGGATTGTTTACGAGGACGATAACAGTATGAAAAAAAGTCAGAAACTCAGTAAGCAACCAAAAGGCTAATGACCACCAAAATCAATTCATATTACTCACACAGCTTATAGTACATCTTTTTTGATAGGCACAGAACACTATCACACTGGGAATGCAGTTTCAGTTTATGGATTGGAGCCTGTAATTGCTGCAATACTCCTGCAATACTCCTGTAGCTCAACCGATAAGCTAGCTGAAATGTGTCTTCTTCTCTAGAGTTTCACGCTATTGGTGCGTTACCGCCACCTACTGTGTAGAATGGCGAGCATATGCCTGCGCTTCTTAACAAGGTCGGTCAGTCAGTCAGTCAGTCAGTCAGAGACTCGGTAAGTGATATTAGGCGACAACATCACGCTACACGCGGTCCGGCAAAAAAGAATAAGAGACAGGATATTATAAACAAAATAGGAAATACAATCAATTATAAATATCTGAATGTAAGGAATACATTTTTGTTCCCTGGAAGCGGATTTCCTTTATGCACATGCATGAAGTATTGCACATGCACACGTGCACACATGCACGTATACTACAGACCCACTCTGTGGCTCCCCCCCCCGTGTCTGGTTGTGGGCCCCCGTCTATCCTGTGACCTGCAGGCATTTAACCCTTGACCTGCAGGGCCAATATTAACTCTTGTCTGATTGTTCCAGGGCAGCCAACTTCCCCTAGCCCAGGCCCTGAGAACATTCCTGGGGCCTCGTCGCCAGGAGACCCTGGCTGTCACAGCGCTGACCTTCTCTATGGCCAGGGTTACCCTTGATCTTCCACACACACACACACACACAGGCCGAAATGTGTGCGCCTTCACACATGCACAATCAAATGTTAGCGCAAACAGAAGCATGTGCACGCACACACGTATGTATAAACACACCAGGCCTTTCCGAGACCTCTTCCCCCACCGCGCTGCTCTGTCTTATGGCTGAAGGCCACCCAGCCTGCCTGTCATCGTCCATGGGCCTTAGACTCCCTTTGAATGGCACGCAAAGCTCCACGCCACCTATTTATACCAGTGACCGCTTTATTGATTGATATTTACCATGAATTAGCGCCTGGACATTCGCTGTTGTTCACTGTAAAGGAAATAAAACCATGTGACGTGCTGTGGGAGAAAAAAGAAAAAAGCATACAGATGCAAACGCAGTCCTCTTTTATACATTTCAACAACTTGCGTTTTCAAAATAAGAAAAATAAAAGGTGTAAAGACTTCTGTGCATAATGGTGAGAGTTGGATCAATATTTTTATTAGAGAGATGTGTATATTAGTAATACTAGCTACTACTGTCTAACTTGACTACTTGTGACATCTTACTAATATGCAATTACTATTTCTACATAAGCTATTATGTTGATGATACACTGTTCTATGTTTTACCCTATTGTGTGACAGGTTACATTTTAGAGAAACCGGCTAGTTGCTAGGAAGTCTCAACACATCTACATCTGCACTGAATTGTATGGTTGCAATTTGATTAAAATGCTGTAATTACATAAAATAAACTACTGTCACAGTTGGAGGAAATTAGGTCCAGGTCAAATTTGTCCAGAATATATCTTTGTTAAGAACTCTCATGGATTTGAGCACCATACTGCTAAGTGTTGCAGGACACTGTGTCCACATTTTATTAAATGATTTATGGGTGACAGAGTGGGGCGTTAGGTGATGGGGAAAGTCATTGGTTCGAATCCCATTTCCTCCTGGCCAAGTGTTGAGAGGTCCATGAGCAAGACACACATCCCTAACTGCTCCTGGTGTTTGGATGGCATTTTGCATGGTTCCCCCACCCTATTTGACATCAATGTATCCTCCTCTACGATTGTGAATAATCACATGGTCCTGAACAACCAACTGTCAATAAGCACAACAACCTGTTTGCATATTTTCCCTCTAAAATATCAGGAAATAACCAGCAAAGCAGCACAGCCTCATACTAAACTAAACTATGTATATATATATATATATTTATATATACTATACTATACTATACTATACTAAACCCAATAACCAAAGATCTCTACATTATGATGATTCTCTGTTTTCTATTTCTATGTTAAAAAAGAAAAGTAGCTTTCAGCTTTTTCAAGGTGAGCAGCACATACATGGAACACCGTGCTAACTGCACTAAACTATCACATCGCTCAACTCTTTTTTCAAATCTATAAAACAGTGGTTATTGGACAATCTAACATGTGGTCATAATCTGGAGTAGTGATTTTATATAGGCTTATAAATATATATTGTATTCATTATTGTATTCATGTCATTAAATTATGTACAGTATGCTATTGTATGTATACAGTATCTTACAAAGTTTAATTGTTTTATATGCCTACCTTTTAGGGACTGGAGATGGAAACTAACCTGTACAGCTAAATCTCACAAATTTACGTGACCTTATGATGTCAGTGTTACTTTGGCATTGTCCCTTACTAAATAAACATTTACGTAATCATTCTCTCATACTAATTGTATAAAATAATGTTTTGGTGCTTTGGTTCTTTGCTGTAGGACTACATCTAAATATGATGTAAAACGTTTACATGTCAAAGAAATGCTTCAATGGCATTTTGGGTCTAATCACTAATGATCATCTCTGTGTAAATTTGTGTTTAATCTGATAAGTTTAGCTGTAAATAAGTAACACGATAAAGCTTTGATTAGATATTACTTTCACTTTTGCAATGAATGGTTAGCTTCTTTCCCACAACCTTTCATTATAAAGTGAATTTATAGAAATACATTATGAATTGGTTTTATGGTCTTGTGAAACCTAAGAATTATTTTATTTAATGGTATATGTTCATTTAAACAGATGGACAATTTATACATTTTTTTCCTTTGTTTCTTATCTTAGTCTTGAGGTCTTTATATTTATGTCACCTGATCTTTATACAACTATACTTTGTATCTTCATATTTATGTAATCTGATCTGAGAATGGTCTAGTGGTCTGGGTGTTGGCCTCCCAGCCGGAAGGTTGTGGGTTTGAACCCTGGTGTTGACCTACCTGTAATCATCCTTGAGCAAGATGCCTATCATGTTATGTACCTGTAACCCAATGTAAAGAATAATTTGTTTAGCAACTTATGAACACAACTCTGATTTGTGGCTGGGTTTATTAAGGACTTGTATATCTGTTGACTACGGGTACTGCTTAAAATAAATGTAACAACTGAAATCAGTAAACAAAACACTGCACTGTCGTTGCATTGGAAGTACATGATGTACAGATACAGACTTCATGAATGACAAAATGACAATGCTATCAGCCAATGTATATCGACTTCCTCACTACAATGTCAGTCGAGCTTACAGGGGTATATATATCAGATGATCAGCACAGAGTTGCTTGTATGACGTTGTGCTAAAGGACGGAAGAGGCTGGGATTAGAATAGGCACATTGTAGCATTGACAAGTGTATTTTCAAGAAGTTCATTCATGATTACAAAGGAAATTATTCCTCCCCATTGTCATTACCAGTCACAAAAAAGAAAATGGTGCTAATGTCGTGTAGTGTGACCTAGGCATTAGATTAGAGTATAATTTGAAAGTGTGAAAATTCTGCTTGAGTGATGTTATTCACTAAAAGTGAAGTCTAGAGTGGAAAAAACAACAATACATTTTAGTAATGATTCACCCATCAACAGAAAAGGGTGCGTGCAGTATCTTGTTGAAGATGTGTGTGGGGTTGGACAAAGTTTGAATACTGTATATAAAGTAACGCTTCAAAATCAAAGGATTATCCCTTTGTCCAAGTTTCAAAAGCTTCTATGTTTAACGTACCTGTAAATAAGTAACACACACACACTTTTAATTGAAGCTACTTTCACTTTTGGATTGGCATACTTTAGTTGATCATTTACACAAAAGAAAACATATTAGGTGAAAGATTGTACCAAAAAAAGGATTCTTGCATGTCCGCAAAATACATTTGAGTCATTTTAATTGTATGCTTATGTGACATGCTTCATGATTAAAACAATTTTTAGCAATTTAAAGCATTTTAAATTGCCTTAAAGGTGCTATGTGTAATATGTTGAATTCAAACCAATAAAAGAACAATCAAAATTATCAAAAGAGGTAAAAGAAATATCAGTTTTGATGATATGTACTGCGTTGATGAACAGATAATTCACAGTTTTTCTCGCCAGTGTGCGTCCCAAGCACACCCCAGACGTACCATTCATTGTTTAAAGTTGTGTGGGGGTAGCATTTAGGTTGGAGATTATCATTCGTTCCTTTGTTGGTTATTATTTTGCCATGCTGCGACTGTGTGCTCTGTTTTCTGTCGGTTTGCCTTCGGCCCTGATCACAGAGATTGCTGCCTGGGCCGAGTGTGACATCCAGGAACAGTGCACAAGAGAAGAGTGCAGACCAGGCACGCCGTACCATCTACAATGGTGTTGCTGGCCACGAGTTTCTAGAAATGCGTCTCTGTGGGATTGGGGCCTACCAGTAACTAAAGGCTGAGGAAGGCTATACCCTGGTTTTTGTGTTTTCTGTCGCCTGGCTTGCAGTCACTGCCTCCAAGGCATTAGAGTTGCCTCTAAACCATAGCCTATACCATTCCATATATGGCGTTGATATTGTTTGGCTGACTGTGTCTATTTTCTTGGAGAAATGGCACGGGAATATTATAAAATAGCAGAGATGTTGGCTCTCAGCAGTTTTGTTGATTTGGGCTATTCTTGCCTTGATGAATAGGCTAAATCACTTTTGCTGACCTCTAATGGTTTGGAGAATATGGTAATTTTATACACTGAGCACCTTTAACTAAATTTGGAATCGTTTTGACATTTTCATACATTGTATTGAACAGCTTGTCCTTCATTTAAATTACCTTTACATAAATATGCTTTATTTTCATAGGTTTTAAAGGAGCAACTTAATATGGCATATAAGACATAATAAATAACTAATGTACACAGTTAAAAGAAGCACTCTTTTTCTAAGTCCAGTTTTGAGCAGGACTGCTGCATGTCATATATGTAAAGGTTAGTTGAGGCATGTGTTCGTTATTTGTGTGTGTCTATTGAATATTCTGTGTGCCTTCAGTTCATGTTGGCTTTTCCTCAGGGTCCAATGGGAAGTTGACAATAGCGTAGCCAAGCCCTTTCAGAACACCAGTTGTGAACAAGGGGAAGTTTGCTGAGGGTGACACCTGCATCCTTATTTGATGTTTATTGAGGCCGACAGGTGATGTAGGCAGGTGGAAGCTTTGTGTGTTACATAACGGCACACAATAAAGACAAGCTTCTCCATTCTGGAAACATGATATTGTAAGAAAACTTGACACACACACACACAGAGAGAGAGAGAGAGAGAGAGAGAGAGAGAGAGAGGAACAACTGCTAAGTGCAACAGACCTTGGTAAGTTGTTTTGCCAGCTTTTAAGTGACATGTGTGTGTCATGTGTGTGTTGGCTAGTGTAATAATGCTGATTTGGCCGATCCCAAGCCCCGCCCCCCATAGTTACTGTAATTAGGTTGGACAAAACAGCATAGTAGGCTCAGAGTTATGTAGAAAAGAGCCAACTCAGCTCACTCCAATGGACTCGTTTTCTTTCACTGTTTTCTTGACAGACCAAGACAGTTCCCAGAAGTTAGCCACAAATACTAGAAGTGCCCAGTACATTTTATTGTAAATCTGGGTCTAGGCTACTACGTAGAATACTGTAAACAAACAAATAGTTCTACTGGGTGCAGAGAGATAGTGATAGAGGCACATAATAGTTTGGTAATGCATAAGCTTAGCCAGGGCATAACGAGAGGACACACGCTCTGTTGTGTTTGAGCGTGTGTCCTGTTTAATGTGGCTGACTTTGAATATGTGTGTTTGTGTGTGTGTGTGCGTGCGTGCGTGTGTGTTTGTGTGTGTGTGTGTGTGTGCACACACACACACACACACACAGGACAAGAAGCCATGAAACAAATTTAAAGAACACTTCTCTGCACATTGTTTGTGTGTGTGTGTGTGTGTGTGTGTGTGTGAATATGTATGTGTGTGTGTGTGTAGGTGTGTTTGTTATCCATGTTCGTGTATGTGTGTGTAGGTGGGGGAATGGGGGGGGGGGGGGGGTTCTGCTAATGAGCAGAGAAGCCGGTCATCTCTCACAACAGGGAGGGAGTCCCTGTCTCCACACACACACATGTAGCATTGACACATGTATAACACACACACACACACACACATAATGTACAAGCACACACACACAAACACACATACTGTCACGACACACTAAGGTGAGGACCAAACGCGAGACACGCAGCGAAACTTTAACAAGGTTTATTCAAAAGGAAACGAAACGCAAACAGGCAGGAACACGGGGAGCAACGCAACATCGACAACTAACATCAACAATGACCGACACAGGACTGGGAACACACTGGGGCTAAATACACAAGCAGTTTATTTCCTATTTGAAGGATACAACTTTTTCTATTAATATTGGCAATAATAACTCATCATCTGCAGCTATCACATGTGGCGTACCACAAGGATCGATCCTGGGGCCAATTTAATTCTCTTTAAATATGCTCTCTTTGGGATCCATTCTCCTTAAACATAACATACCACACCACTGCTATGCTGATGACACACGGTTGTATTTACCGATTAAACCTGGAAACCCATTTTTGACTGCCTTACAGAAATTAAATACTGGATGGCTAATAACTTTCTACAACTCAATGAGAGTAAGACAGAAGTTATATTATTTGGCATTCCAAAACTTGTTGAGTTAATTTGGGGATCCCATCGCAAGAAAGTTAGGTGTGATGTTTGACTCAGCTTTAAAATGTCACTAAATTCATTCTGTTGTCAAATTTAAATTCATTCTGTTATAAAGGGTAGCTTTTTTCTAGGACTATTGCAAAAATTAAATCCATCCTCTCTTTTTAAGATTTGGTGTTTGTGATCCATGCTCTCATATCATCTCAAATTGACTACTGCAATTCTCTTTACTCTGAAATATACTAGTCATCCTTAGCACGTCTGCAACTCGTCCAGAATGCAGCTGCTAGGCTGTTGACTGGTACCAAGAAGAGGGACCATATTTCAAGCTACATTATCCCTTCATTCTAACAACAAGCTACATTATCCCTTTATTCTAACAAGCTACATTATCTCTTCATTCTGACAGCAACCTACATTATCTCTTCATTCTAACAACAAGCTACATTATCCCTTCATTCTAACAACAACCTACATTATCTCTTCATTCTAACAACAAGCTACATTATCCCTTTATTCTAAGAGCAAGCTACATTATCCCTTCATTCTAACAACAAGCTACATTATCCCTTCATTCTAACAACAAGCTACAATATCCCTTCATTCTAACAACAAGCTACATTATCCCTTCATTCTAACAACAAGCTACATTATCTCTTCATTCTAACAGCAAGCAACAATATCCCTTCATTCTAACAGCAAGCTACACTATCCCTTCATTCTAACAGCAAGCTACATTATCCCTTCATTCTAACAGCAAGCTATATTATCCCTTCATTATAACAACAAGCTACATTATCCCTTCATTATAACAACAGGCTACACTAACCCTTCATTCTAACAACAAGCTACATTATCCCTTCATTATAACAACAGGCTACACTAACCCTTCATTCTAACA
>JAODUE010076503.1:3644-15111 GCA_027564755.1 Amblyopsis hoosieri
AAAAAAAAAAACAAAAAAAAAAAAAAAACAACCACACAAACAACAACAACCCCCACCCCCCCACCCCCCCCCCCCCCCCCCCCCCCCCCCCCCCCCCCCCCCCCCCCCACAAAACACTATTTATACACCCTTGGTGTGCGAGGGAATAATTCCCCTGATCAATGTCTTTTACCATAGCTCACGAGGCACAAGAGAACTACAGTAAAATGGCTGCCACAGCAGGGTTGCATGGTGCTTCTAGGAAGTCATTCAACATTGTGGCCGTCTGATGTCACTTTCACTACAGTGTTGACGTCTCTGGCCTCTTACGGATCCCATTGTGATTTGCTGTAGTGCTGCTAGTTGACTGTTCACACACTGAAGCTCCCTCCACTTAAGCATATTGTAGTGTATTGCAGAAAATACACCCATTGCTGGTGACTCACATACAACAGGTATGGGAGCCCAGAGGGAACATTAATAGAATGTGTATTCAAAGTGGGACATCCTGGATACACTATCCAACTATACATTTGAATGTTAAAAAGACAATAAAAGAGCTATGATATATTTGTATGAGATAATTATATCCAGTCATCATGTTTATGTTGTTACAGTATTACTCAGACGTGCGAGTGCTCGAGTCACACTATCCATGGTGCTGATCAAAGACATTTGCTTATTTTAGCGTCGCTTATTGACAATGTTGTGTTGCGTTAATACTGTATAGTTCCTCTATAAGCAGCAGGCTATTGTTTCTCTAATAAGAACAGGAGCACACCTGAGTGGAACTGTTGTGACTGGCGTGGTGTGCCAACATCAATAACATTACCCTTGACCGGCATTATTAAACACACCAGGACCCAGTGTTTCACCAGAAGAGTGGCAGCCTGTGTGCTATTACTCGTGACATTGCAGTGCACATTATCTTCATCCGAGGTGTTTTCCTACAGTTCTCTCCTCTAGGTCGACTGCTCAGCTCCTCTCAGATGGGTGGGCAGTCTGCGACCACATTAGCAGCTGTCAGAGGTGGACCACAGACCGATCCCACCAAGGGCCTTCAAGCTCCTCTTCCTCAGTACTACAGGCTGCGAGGCACGTACGTAGAGGTGTGGAAATGACACAAACGAGCCTACACATGTTCAGACCTCAACCTGGCATGTTTTGCTGCTAAGACCAGCCTGATACACGCAGCTAAATATCTGGGCTAATTGGATCCAATCTCATTAGCGACGGCTATGCCTGGAATAGGCCACGCCACAATTGTTCAAGTAAACAAGCGCAACACAACCCAACAAACAAAGCAAAAACACACACACCAAATTGTTGCCGCAACAGCAATATATTGGTTTAGGATGCATAAGGCAAGTGAAAACTATTAAGACGCATGGTAAATGGACTGCATTTATATAGCGCTTCTATCCAAAGCACTTTACAATATTTTGCCTCACATTCACCCATTCACACAGTGATTGCTTCCATGCAAGGTGCAACCAAACACCGGGAGCACTTAGGGGTTAGGCATCTTGCTCAAGGATGCTTACAGGTACCTCAACACCGGGGTTTGAACCCATGATGAAAAACACAGGAACGAATGTTCGATCCATAATACAATCTCCCCCACTTTAAGATATTTTTTTCTTGCTGGAAGGTGGACAGAGAAGCCAGGATGTTGGGTGTTGGGCTGGGAGCCCAACACCCAGACCACTAGACCATCCTGCTCCACGTATGGTATTATTATATACTGTGAAATCCATGGTAGCGACATGTTTGTGAGTTTACACTATGTGTGTGTACAAGATAGATTACTCTTTTGGGTGCAATGCTAACCTATAGCACTGTAGTGTATATTAGGTGATAGCTATAGGCTATTCACTTATTATTGAGTGTACATTAAAATTAAAGTGAAAACCTGTGAGCTGCTGATTTATTGGTTCCCTGAGCGAATGTCTTGACTTGGTGCACTGTGGCAGTGGAGAAGACTAATATAAAGGTTATGGCTCAGAGCTGTCTTTCTGCAATCTGTTTGTGTGTTGTCCAATTCACTGACGTGTTGTCCCCCCCCCCCCACACACACACACACACACCCCCCACCCTCTCCAAGCTCCCAGCAGCCCACTGACGGTCCTGTTGTGTTCTTGGCTCCTGCATGCTGAAAACTGTTCAGGTCAAGAGAATGAGAACCATAAGGACATCCACAGCCCCAATGAACATAAAGCCAAACAATGAATCACCTTATTTCCCACACATTTGTATGCCTCCAGCAAATGTGTGTAGTGCATCTCCAGGGCAATCAATAAATTTCTCCTCATAGGCAAAGGCAATCTTCTGATCACACAACCTATTGCGTGACTTATTGACTGGCATACATTGATGCTGTTCCATGCAGGGGTCATCATCATCCATTAAAAAAGAGCATTCAGTCTTACAATATGGCTCAGTGTTGAAAAATACAACTAATTTAGCCTCATAGCCTTCTGACACAAATGAGAAATTGATATAAAAATATAACAAATGGGTTTACCTAAATAAACGCATTTGTTACACCATACATGTGGCATCCTACCTATATGTGGGATAGCCTATTATTAACCTCTAGTCTACATATCTGCCATTCATTTGGGTTGGGAAGAAAGAGTGCAGATTAAGCATGAATTAAATTGACCTACAAAACAGAATTACAGTAATGTATCTTAAACTGTCTTACCTACAAACATGACCCCTTCTTTGGTCTTCTCAGCTGCAACTGCAACACCTTCCTTGGTCTTTTCTGCAGCCACCGCCATCCCTTCTTTAGCTTTAGACAAACCCTTCATAAATACATCCATCTTGGCCGAGGAACTGTGAAGAGAGACACTTATCAGCACGTGCAGAATCTTGTTCCTATCACTTATAATGTGTCATATTTTCAATAGCCTAAATAATAATTAATGCAACCGTTGTACAAATCCAAATTTGTACAACCTTACAACAGAAAGCAGTCAGCCGTAGATTGCTGTCAAAAGGCAATAGGCTGAGCCCTGGCAAGCCTCTTATATGGTAGCTCCTAGTGGCTGCGATCGAGCCATCCATTACAGTAGGCTATAGTAAAACACGCTATTCACTCACGCCCAGTCCCTTTTCACATCATGTCGACGCACGACATTTTTTAAGGAAGAAAAATCCAATTAAATTATTAATTGTGGACAAGCTAATTAATTATTGCTTGTAAGGCTACACCTATTGGCCGCCAGAGCTATAAAAATATAACATGAAATGTAATGTAGGCCTATGCTTTTGAAACATCCCGAGTGCATTGCTTGGGGGAGGTAAACCATAGTGTATCATTTATACACCGTATGGAAGAAACCTAAACCATGTTCAGACTTATCAAATAGCCGATTAAATGATGCAACAATCAGAGGTCATACATGTTTCATTCCAAGCAGGAAAACAATCACGTGGGGGAATATCCACCTTTGAAAGCAAGGACGGAGTAGTAAAATAAAAGGGCTAGAGGTGAAACCTATTCTAGAAACATTGCGGAAATGTCCTTTAAATAGCCGACAACCAAAAGCAACCATTTAGCTTGTAACTGATTGGATTTGCTCTTATTGTAAATGACATGGGACTAGCCTATATTTTAATAGCAGGCCTACTGAAATAAACTCTGCCTACATTTGATATGAAGCCCTATATGCACTATTTTAATATCCAGATTTGTAAGAATGTTCAATCCAGTTATTTCCTAAATCGACACTACATGAATGACAAATGTGCAAAGAAAACCCTCAAAAATAAAAATAAACATAAAGTAATGTATTTGAGTTCTTACCTATTAAAAATAGCCTTCGACTTGTCCCTTTATGATAAAATCGCACCGTGGCTTCAAAATACGGTGTAAATGGGAGATATCTCTAAGCGATCTCTAGGTTGGCCTTCCTCTGTCTGCTCTCCACCAATAGGGACGGCCCCTGTTCAGCGTGACCGGGCCTATCACCCAGCCCCCTACAATTCCTGGTCATTATCATGTCAGCTGTGTAGCTGCTGCTGTGCCTGAGAACGATCTTGAACACAATCGCCAGCATCACATAACCCATCAGAAAGCGAAATATGCCTTTGGTGATGCAGATTATTTATTTTTAGTTAGCCTACACATTGGTTACAGACAAAAAATAAATAGGCACGTGTTAAGTGCTATATGCTATAGCCTATACCTATATGGCTACATCTTAAGGGTTTCGTCATTGGCAAAGTAGTATCTCCAAATAGCTATAAATAACGTTTATGTTTACGTCACTTTTAGTCTTGCCTTTACCGCAGGTTTTAATAAACTTAAATCGTAATTGACACGAAGCCGGCTGGTAGTCAAGTTTAGCAAATTAAACTATAAATGTATGCTATAGCCTACATAAGGCCTAATAAACTACATAGCAATGCATTTTATTTTTTAGGAAATATACCCAGCCATTTCTGTACAAGGCTTCTTTATTCTGACCACCAATTGTATTCGACTGCATTCAAGTATCTTCAGCAATATTGTAATATAGCCTACATTTGATTTATTTAACAGAGGGAGCCTGTGCCTGCTGGAATAGGCCTATACAATCCGAAATGAAATGGGGGAATCCAAGGGCGATTCCATTTCATGACGGGTCGAGGAACTGACTTCACGTTACGTAAGTGTCTTCACAAAAAATGCTACGATGTCCAATGTGGTTTAAAATTAGACACCAGTTAAAATGTCATGTTCCCAATTAGGCTATAGCCAGTTTATCGCCACATAGAGGCTACGTAATGTGACGCAAATTGGAGCGGGAGTGCGTAATCCACCCTCTTCCTATAGGTACTCCTTCTCACGGTTTGAAGAATCCCCAGTTCCGAATCTCTCCCTAGATTCCTTAGGCTGGACTCCCTCACCTCGCCATTAACGTATACGATTCCCCTCTCCTCTCTTAATTAACGCGTTTTAGAGTCATGCGTTGTTCAGTCCAGACGGCTATACTATAAAACACATATCGTAAAGGACGAGCCTTCATCTGATCCCATTCAATATCTTTCTCGTATAAAAATTAAACATTAAACATATGAAAGCCGACTGGCCGTGCGCCAGACGGCCTCGTTTCTGTTGTTCTCCATGGTGCTGAACTGAAGTGCAAACTCTCACCACTATCCATGGTGCTGATCTGCTACACTGGAGGCGAATAGGCTATGTGCAGCGGAAGGTAGCAGTGCATTGTTGTTGACCATGTAAAAAAACTAAATGCATAACATACAGTTTAATATAGCCTAGGTTCTTGCCTCAAAAAATAGACATGTCATAGGCTGGCGTTACACCGAGTTTCTACTTTTTAGCTCAACTTTAGGCTACTCCGGTCGATTTTTTTTAAGGATAAAAAGTCTATTCGCTATGGCAAATCAAATTTCCTATTGAACAATAACAGAATCCTTAATCAAACTATATTGTTAGTCCATCTGATACTCATTGCACTATTCTTGACACTTTTAAGATGCAACTGCCCTCTTGCGGTTATTAATACGCATGACATATGTTTAGCCCTTGCAGCATTATCGTATTCACTGTAATATTGATCGCCATACTTTCAATAGATTTGTATGGAAGAGTATTGGGGCCACATGTGACACATAATTAGAATTCTGATAATAAAATGTGCTCAGTAAAAATAGGCGACTTTTCTTTTAACCTGATACAAATACTTTGCAAACATCCTCATTAAGTTAACTCCACAAGAGTTTTGAGAAAAGTTGGCTTTCAACATGATACAATCAGGAGTATCAATGAGTCATTCTTGAGAATCCTCCATTCATCCTTAAATCCAATGTATCTACTCTAGTCTGTAATAATGGTGTGATTGATTGATTGATTGATTGATTGATTGATTGATTGTATTGATATATAGGGCACATGCATTCATAGTATGTGAGAGATAACTTACTGGGAGAAAATGACCTGTCATTGTGCACATGCAATTTTATAATAGCCTATATATTTTGCTTTTGTTAATTTAAGTGTGACTTTAATTCACCTTTAGAAAGCATAATCAATACTAATGTTAAAGGAAGAGAATGTTGTTGGAATTGTTTTAATGATTGCTTCAATTAAATAGGCCTATAATGTGGTAAAATAGGTCCTATGTGAATTAGTACACCTACTGCACCTTTGACCTTCAAATACAATTCATTTATCATTTGCATTATATTATACTTGTATTTATGTTGTATTATGTTATGTATAATCTTACCCATACATGTGTAATGATCACAAGAACCAACCGAGTGATGAAATTTAAGTTATACAGTTAATGGAAGTTAATGCATTTTGCCTGTATGACTCCTATTATTTTGCAGAAATTGCAAAGGTATAGTACAGGGCTATTCAATTACAAATTCAGGTGGGCCAGATATTAACAAGAGAAACTGTAGGTTGGCCACATATTTTCAGCAATTATTTACGTGAGCAGCTACGAGAGTGAGACAATGAGAGCATCCTCAGCAGCTTGGTTAATGTTCAATGTGTCAATTCAGTGGCGAAGGTTTTCTATAGAATTATAGGATGCCGGTTATTCCAAGTCTCTAGCATACGGGCTTTTACACAACAAAATAGCAGTCACGCCCACATGCGTCCAGTTTGCAATGTGGTATTCTACAACTGAAATGTGTTAGACAAAGTAAAGACAAAAACGTTGGGTAGACTATTGGCACCATATTCCAGATATTCCTACAGTATGTGTTCAAATGTGACTAGTACCATACCCAACCATTATCCTCACTAACAAGAGCTACGGGAGCTGTGTGCACATATGTCACTTAGACTAATTTCATCACATTAATTATTAGGTCTGGACTACTACATTACATTTACAAACAGGTTGTGTAATGATGTCTTGGCTGTAGAACAGTTAATAATATCTAATTTACAGTAATATATTGACTTGATTCGTATAGTGGTTATACAGTATATTGAGCTAATATAGTGGTCAATGGTGCAATCCCCTCGTGGGCCACATGGGGGCAGTTGTTGGGCCGTATTTGGCCCGCAGGCCGCCAATTGAATAGGCTTGACATATGGTAGTTAAATTCCGAATAAGTGTCAAAGGTGATGTTTTAGCTCAAGAGTTTTATATAGATAAATAACTTAATAAAAATGTAAAGAGAATTGCCACATTTCCAATATTCAACCCACAATTAATTTGCCTGGACAACAATAAGTTATTTTTCTCAGTTCTATGTACATTCTGGCAAGTTAACTTAAAGGACCCATTCCATGAAAACCAAGTATTTCTAGTTGTTTTTGGCATTAGCAATGTCGATGTGACACATACAAGTGCTGGGCCTTTCAACGTGGACTTTTAGCTCCCTGGTCTGTATTGGCTAATAAAGCAATAGAGGTGGAGAAACAGACGAATAAGAAAAAAGTGGTATGTTATGTTGATTATAGACATTTTGTTTGGTAACGCCCCTATGAAGATAATGTGCTTAGTAGATACATGGCTGGTTATCAAAACGTAACACCCCTGTTCCTTCACAGGACACACATTTAATAGCATATACTGTAAATTGAACATGTATAAATAGTAAACATCTGAGAAACTGCTGTGGTCTCTTAATCTTTTACCGTCGATAGCCTAATATATATTAGGCCTATAATATTACTGTAAGTAGAAGTAACATGACATTATAAATGTTATAAATATTTTATTGGTAGAATAGGATCAAGACAAATCATATTCATGAAAGAAGCTATTTTGTTAATTAAATCATATTTGCACCTCCTAGCCACTTGCTATCCTGTTTTTGCCATTAATCAGCAACAAAAGTAGATTTATAGCTACAAACATTGGTTGAACATGAGATACTACTATAGAAAGCATTTTAATTGGAAGCATGCTGGTTTGGTTTGATAACATCACAACACAGGATCAAAAACTTTTGAGGAGGACTGTGAAAACAGCTTCTAAGATCATAGGATCACCATTAACCGAGTTACAGGAGATTTACTCCAGACAGTGCAGGAAGAAAGTACTCAGCATAATGAAGGACTCAAGTCATCCAGCGCATGACCTCTTCTCTTATCTCTCATTGGGGAGGCGCTTACGAAGCATCTGTGCGAGGACGTCCCGCCTAAGAGATAGCTTCTAACCTCAAGCAGTTAGACTCATGAACAGTGGTTGGTAGGGTTGTTGTAGCTGTGGACTGCCTTGTTTTTAATTTATAGTTTATAATCCCAGGATGAGGGGGAAAGTATGCCTAGCTGCATGTTCATATGCGGGTACTATGTATAACTTAGGAGTATATGTTATATAGGTATGCAAGAAGTAGAGGAATTGATTGTTGAATGTGTATATGGGAACTTATGTTCACTAGTGTATATGTATGTGGGGATGTGCTTGTATATTTATGGATATGTATTGTATATTTATAATGGGCCCTTATATTTTACACTGTTGTGAACTTTAAGGGTGGAGAGAGCCATGGCAAAACAAATTTCAGTGAGTTCTATTTTACTCAACTGTGGGAAGCATACGTATATAGTGAATCTGAATCTGAAGATATGTTTGCGTATTTTGTCAACATGAATTATCAATGCATTTAGATTTTGATACCATGCTGTATGTGTCTAATATTTGCGATTAACTATGTAGCATACTGTAGTTTTATAGTGCATGTCTGGTTAATTCCTATAATCTATTGCTGGAATGAATAATTGAAATATACCCAGTGTGTGAAGTTAATGGAGTAGTGTGTAAGTGTTACTTTTCACCTAAAGGTCTTTAATTACAGGCTAATGCATTCAATACATATTGATGTTATCCTTTCTGTCTATTATTATGACTATTGGACACAGTTTATTTGGTGACAGCATAAGATGTTAGCATGTCAGGTAAATGTCATCAGAAGGATTGGCCCCCAAATAAATTGAACATCCAAAAGTATAGCCTATTGCAAATCTACGGAATAGAATTAAGGCCACGTTACAAATTTATTAGAGTTCTGATTTGAAAGTCAGAATTCAGACTTTAATCTCAGAAGTCTGAGAATAAAGTCAGAACTCTAATACATATTTCACATGTTGCCCTAATCTTCGATATAATTGTACATTGTTACCTTCAAGCTTGTGGGGGTGGTGTGACGTGTATTTTTGCGAGCCCTTATCAGTGTCAGGCTGCAGATTGGCTATAGGCTACTGAATAGACCCTATGTATGACAGAAAAGCAGCGTTCATTGTAGCATCATTTCTAATGTTTTCTGATCGCATATTGGAGAAGTTTGGAATAGTTTTTTAAATTAGCCTAAACGATACCGATAGTAAATGCTAACACTAGATTGCACTAGCTAATGCTAATGCTACATAGCAGGTACTTTTTGTAGATTGTCATATTATAAAGTCATAACACTGGCGCAGTAGACCATAACCTCACTTCGATGCCCATCAAAACAAAGGCAGAAATACATTGACTCTGCTATAACACAATTTGAGCATTCCAAAGGGCAGTGGCACAAAGGCAAACACGAGTAACTTATGTGAAGGGATTCTACCGTTTTCTGTAGGGCTACCACTATTTTCTCCAAACAACATTGACCCAAGATATTTGTCCACATGATAAAGCAGAGATTTAATGTTCCAAAAATGGCAAAAACTCATTTTTGACTATTTTATATTATTATGTATTCTGCCTAAATTGCTTGATATCTAATCCCCCTCTCCTTATTTTGGGGGAATGTTGATGTCCCTGTCTTCCTTATGCTTGGGTCCTGCATATATACGGTGTATATATACTGTATATATAATCAATACAGTAATACAGTACACTGTCCTATATTGGTCATAAATAAATTGGAACAATCTGAAAATGGAAAGTGAGTCAAGCTCTTCCTCCCACTGAGGAAACATGGAGATGCCCTAAAGCATGTTATGTATATTATTCGCTGACTATGAAGGCTAAGGCTCTAATGATCTGCTCTGACTATAGGTGTATGAACAAACAGTTGGGCATTGCCCTACAGAGAATACAATTTCACTTGTTTAGCAAAACGGTCCTCCAATGTTACATTAAAGACTGGGATATAAAATAACAGCAATAATGTGTTTGTGGCAGTACCTCCCTTTATAGTCGTCACTCTTATAGAGCAATTTAAATCTTGTCAATAATGCAATTCTCTCCTTTAGTCTCAGCCATCATTAAAAAGTACTGGGAAGCAATTGCAACAATTGCAGTTTCTTGTTAAGGATTTACTTGTGTTTTTTCACAGTTCCTCACATTTTACAGTTTACTATACCGTATATCAAAATGCGTCAATCAATATACAAATCTAATTTCTTTGAGAATGAAACAGCTACAGTATGTCAGCCTCGAGTCAATTATAAATTATGGATATTGGACTGTGGACAATGGAATATTGTCCAGTGATGAGAATGTGTTCTATGAATTTATTCATATTCTGAGGCAGTTTTGGGATACTTTCTACTATATTGAATTTCAATATAATATTTTATATGGGGCTATAGCCATGAATTCCATAAAAACCACAACATTTAATAAAGGGAACTGTTTGTATTTAACACCCAGGAGAGCCATTGTGCCCTGGATTCATGTTAATTAATGATAGATGAAGAGCAATCCCTCTTAACGCCACTAGGTGGGGGGGAAAAATACAGTATAAATGTTGGATACTTCCAAGATAATAACACACATACACACCGATTACATTACACACATATGGTGTTTGTGTGTGTGTGTGTGTGTGTATGTGTGTGCGTGTGTGTGTGTGTGTGTGTGTGTGTGCGTGTGTGTGTGTATGTGTGTTTTTGTGTATTAGTATTGATATATAGCATCTCATATTTTTGACCTTAGTTACAAACATGTATACTGTAACTGTTTAAAGGCAGTCTTATTGTAAAGTGTGAAACACATCACAATCTACAAATGAGTTGCTAATATGTATAATTCACTAAAAACAACAGAAATAAGGAAAACACATTTATTTGCACAAAACAAAAACAACTAAGTAGAAAATCCTTCAAAACTCAAAATGTCTTCAGTAAAACTGTGTTGGATAATGTTGACTATGTTATATTTTTAATCTTGATATTCTTTGTAAATTAACTTACAGAAGGTACCATAACCACCTAGGTACATCCAAACTCAAATACTGTAAAGTAATTTTATCCACTTCTTTTAGACGGTTACATAACATTATAAAGTTCCAATGTCCAATGAAAGTAGGCTAGCAGGTCTATGGTACCGGTACAGACCATGAATAAAAGGTCCATCCGTCCAAGAATAATATTAAACATTACATTGATGGCAGAAATGTACAAAAACAAAAAATGTGACAACAAAACGTTGAATCCAAGGAATATATTAAATATTATCTTCAATACATAATAATAATAATAATAATAATAATAATAAATATAGCTGCAAGCAGCCATGGATGGGCCTAGCCCAATCAGAAACCGCAGCGGCACCAAAGCCGCCCGCCAACC
>JAODUE010076514.1:964-15111 GCA_027564755.1 Amblyopsis hoosieri
GGGGGTTAATTCAAAACAAAACCAAACAAAAAAACCCAAAATAAAATTGGGGGCCCCCACACACCCCCCCCCCCCCCCCCCCCCCCCCCCAACCCACACACTGTAAATGTATTGCGAAGGCTAGGATATTGTTGTTGAGAGCGGTGTTCACCACTTTGTTTGTGCTCCTAGTTCACGGAGCCGGGGCTATGTAGAACGGCCATCTTATTTTTTCAGCACACAGAACGATATTTGGTGAATTTGACAAAAAGTGCATTATCTTACGATGGCTAACTGTGCCTTTTAGAGGGAAACTGACACGAATGAGAGGTTTGAGCATGAAAATGAGGTTGTGTGTGCGTGTGTGTGTCTGCATGTCTCTGACTAATGCATCACGGCGTATAAGCCTGTGTCTTAAGAGGCAGGTACTCGCGGTTTCCTTAGCAACGCACCGTGAGGGAATCTGTGACCTTGCAATGTCAAACGAGCAACACGCTGAAGAGGACACAAGCCTACACACACACACACACGCACACACACACACACGCGCACGCACACACACGCGCACGCACGCACACACACAGACACGCACGCACACACACACACGCACGCGCACACACACACACACACACAGACACGCACACACAGACACGCACACACACACACAGACACACACACACACACACACACACACACACACACACACACACACACACACACACCAAAGTGCACTTTCAAACTTACTGACCCTAGTTCCTTTCTTTTTTATTTTTATGGGCCTCAAACCTTAGCCTTTGATCTTCTGTACGTATGACTGTGTGTGTGTGTGTGTCAGCGGGCAGTAAGCTAGGCTGGCACATCGAGATCAGCGTGTGTGGCAGGTGTGGCATCAAACACACACACGGTAAGTTAAAGAGGTGAGGGTGGGTGAGAGAGAGAGAGAGAGAGAGAGGGGGGGGGGTAGGATAGGGTTGTGGTACTTTACAGACAGAAAGTATAACGAGTTTGCTTCAGAGCCAAGTTGAAGCCTAACTGACAACAACAGGCTTAAAATAGCACTGGGTTGAGTGGAGGCAGGCAGGGAAGATGTGATGTTGACGTTCTCACAAAGTATTGCTGGCTCTCACTGTCATTTTTGTTTAGGATAAAAATAATAAACACTCGGGGTGAATATTCGACTGTAACCAAGCATCTTTTATAATAGAGCTTGATTGACAACGCAGCCTTTAAGTAGTTTAGGGAAACTGTAGCCTGCCTGGGCTACATTATAGCACCCCAGGACACACACATGCACACACGCCAGCTCACCGTTTGTTTTGAAATAGAACCGTGGCTGTGGAGGTGGATTAGACGTGTGCCACTGAGCTGCAGTATGTAGGTGGGGAGGGGTAGAGTGGAGAGCTCTCAAGCGGCACGGCCGTGCACTGGGTTTGAAGACTAAACGTAAAGGTTTCATTCGAACAGGGATGCGACTATGGTCAAGTCTGGGCTGATACCGTCGATACCAATGTTTAAAACAACTAGTCATGTCCAGCCGGTGGCTGTTATTCAACACAACAGATAAGAATCAGCAACTGCCATCGATGAAGTCCATTTTATTTGACAATTGGCTGACTGACGTCGGCCGATACCAATCAACACAGAGCTAAACCGTGGGCTGGTCAAATATAACTGGACTGTTCGGGAAAAACAACAGGTTACTCACGGCCAGAAAGGAAATGAGAAATAATCAGCAGGATTTAGCAGGAACTGGGTGTGTGCTTTGCATGTTTCCCTTTTCAAATAGGTTAATAGCCGTACATCGCTTCACGTAAAAAAGGATTTAAACATGCGAGACACTAGTAACTAGTAAGGGTCGAACGTTATGTCCTATGGGTTTCAAAAGAAAACTATGATCATTTACATTATACCCCATTGTAATAGCTTTTTAGCAATACACATACAATTGGTTGCATTCTGTCATTAGTCATGAATGGTTAACCTACTTGCTAATTTCATTGTCATTCTCCTATTTTTATTAATAATTATCAGTGTCGACGTTAGCATATTTCCGAAGTCAACAGACTGTGAAACTGTGACAATTAATAACCTCATTGCCGAAGGCACAATAACAGCCCGCTGTCGTCCGTGGTGAATTAGCTAGACTGCATAGCCCTTATAGGGAGTTTATCTACAGCAAGGAGATCTCGCATGGAGGTGGACAGATGTACAGCACATGGGGAGCATGGCTAGGGCTAACCACTATAGGAATGACTCATAGCTACACAGGTGGTGTTGTTTGTTTGGGCCTGTGTGAGCCTGTGTTGTGATTGAAGGCTATAGTAATACTCTTCACTTGAACAGTGCCGTTCCTTATCCCTGACCTTCCAACATCCTGTTCAAAGCCTGCCAGTCGGGGGCTGGAGGAGATGCACAGGACAACAATCACTCCAGAAAGGCAAATGGGGAGGGGTGGGGTGTGCAGGGTAAATTGTACGAGTGTGGAGTGGAGATGAGATTGGGTGTTAAAAAAGGTGTGCCGTTCTTCATTAGCATGCGGGTCGCATCGGCGGTCGGACACAGAAAACTGGGCTGTCTGTCCACAAAGGCTAACGCTATCCTCCATCAGAGCAGCAGAATGTAGCCTTACATAAACGCCCCGACCTTGAAGGAAGAGGGAATACATTATAGACCATTGGATGAAGAGCAAAACGGCAAGCGAAGGTCATTTACATTCTGTGTTTGTTTGGCCAATAGACTGTACGTATTCGGTGCATGCCTGACCGCGTGCATATATTAAATGATGAATGCAAATAGCAAAGTTACATAAAACACACACGCACGCAAACAGGATATAGGTACTTGGTATTCAGAAGCGGTTTTGCCTACCGGTGGTGCAGTGGAATTGCCAATCAGTACTGCAGATGTTGGGGGTGCTGGGAATTCTCCAAATGACACACTGTGTGTGTGTGTGTGTGTGTGTGAGAGAAAACACACACACACACACACACACACACACACACACACACACACACACACACACACACACACACACACACACACACAGATACACACACAGATACACACACTTGCAGCAGTATTGGCCCACGGACATACAATCTGTGTCTGGTAATAGATGGGCAGGCCTGTCTTGATTAGGATCTTATCAGTGTTTGTTCACAACACCTGGCTTGCCAAAGCCAGCACGAGGAGAGTCCAATCCTCCTGCCACACACATTACATTAACTGACAGTGTCGCCTGATGACGGCTTTGCAAGTACAGGGGAAAACAAACAAATGCGCGCACACACGCACACACACAAACAACTAATTGCCGATGTCGTGAGCGGTGTGTCTGTGAGCTTGACAGACCGACAACCACTGGTGTTGAGGGAGGGGGCGCTAGGGGAGAGGAGCGTTACAGCACCTGTGGCTTTTAATTCTGCGCAATTTCATTTGCTAGCAAGCTAGCAAGCTAGCTAAAGCTACCCATAGTATGTGTGTGTGTCTGCAAATGTTTTGGGTCTATTTAATTGGTCTGTCGTATCTCGTCCCTCGTTTCTGGCCCTCCCAAAAAATCCTGAACAGAGAAATTATTTAATACAGTTTAACGGTCTAACTCTACAATACTGCATAGTTAAGTGTTTTCACATGTTTAAAGGAATGGCTTTCTAACATATATAACGTATTTCCAAGTAAATCTCTGCATTTGCTTTACACAATCTTTAATAATAAACTTTAATCTAAAGGGTCGTAAGGGTCAGTCAGCCACTCCAATGTAATGTCAAAGAGACTATTTCTAACAGGGTACGGCACATTTACTTTACAGAAGAGTGCACTAAATAATAGATGAGCATATTAATGGGTTTTCTACTTTCGAAGGGCTACCCTTCCAGTGGCGCAAGACCAGAATGCTTTCAACAGTCAATACTGCCATCATACTGGTCAATACTGGTCTCTTTCTCTGCTCTGCGAAGACACCGGGTATAGTTCATAACAATAATTAAGGGGACATTATGCATGCAACTACCGTTCAATTCATTCTGGATGACCCACATTATAAAAGCTTAATGGCAATTATAGCTGGGAGATCACATTACGCTCCTGTGTGCATATACTGTATATTTGCTATACAGTGCGGTGGAGTTCTGAACCACGGTCCAGATGTAATTAGCCGGTTTTATGTGAATTTCAGGGTAACTATAGCTACTTTTGCTTGGCTGATGAAAGAAGTGGTTGTACTCACATTCAAAATGGAGTATTCCATTTATAGGGGCTGCATCTGAAGGACCAAATATGTTGACAGAAACATTAGAGGAAGAATATTTTAATGAAAACATTTTTTGTGGGAAAACAATGTGTTTTTGCTAAACGCAACATGTAATGAAGATGTGCAGGATTATACTACAGTTTTCCTAGTGAATTACTAGAGTTCCATCATCACTTAAAAAAACTGATACGCGTGTGTCAGTGTGTGTGTGTGTGTGTGTGTGTGTGAATGCACCTGTTCCGGTAAACAAGCCTCCTATCCATTAGGGTGCTCTCTCATCACAGGACATCAGGCTCCCACCAAAGGGTCATGGTCACACTGACATGGTGATTGATTACTCTGTGTGTGTGTGTGTGTGTGTGTGTGTGTGTGTGTGTGTGTGCACGCACTTATACCTCAGTTCAGGGGTGGTGTGTGTGTGTGTGTGTGTGTGGGGGGGGGGGGGTCTTTCCTGTCTGTCTCTTTTCTTGCCATACTGAACCTATTTGCGTGAGAGTTGTACAGCTTGCCATGCCATCCTCCATGTACGACCACCCACGTTACATCTAGGTAGCTAGAGACAGGAGAGATTCAGGTCCACCAGCTCATAAGATAAAAGTACAAATGAGTGGATCACATCAGAGCGTGTGACAGTGCCAAATATCGAAAATACCCAAGGCCAGTCATACTTCCAGCAGAGCATTTTTGGCAAGCAACTTCTTTCTCTCTCACACACACACACACACACTCTAATTTTGCCACCCCCACAGCCATGGGTGTGTACATGGTATTATGAACAAGCCAGCACTTTCCTGTAAAAGCCCTGAATCTAAAGTGTGTGCCCATGACAGCATGAGGCGGACTTCTGCATGTGTTTGTGTGCATGTGTGTGTGTTAGCATACAGTGGGAAAGTTTATGAGCATACAGAGTATGAACACATATTTGTGTGTGTGTGCACGTGCGTTGGCATACAGTGGGAAAGTTCATGAGCATACAGAGTATGAATACATATTTGTGTGCATGTGTGTGTGTGTACACGTGCGTGTGTGTTAGCATAGTGGGAAAGTTCATGAGCATACAGAGTATGAATACATATTTGTGTGTGTGTACTGTATGCATGTATGCATTAATAGGGATACAGTAGTAGGTGCATGTGTGTTTGCCCCGGCTGTGACTCAGGGCTTTATCTGGAAACAGAAGAGAAGTGGTTGCTCCACAGTAGGGAGTGTGTGTGTCTGTATGTCTCTATGTCCATCTGTCTGTCTGTCTGTGTCTGTCTGTCTCTATGGGCCACGTGTGCTAACGTGTTAGTGCCCGTTTAAGGCGTAATTTCATCGCACGCACAGCACGCACATGGGTAAAACGCTATTCAGCCTGTTGAAAAAAACACAGGGTCGCAAGGGGCTTTCCTATTCATGCGTATGCATTCATGGGAGGGTCGAGGGGAGATTGGGAGTGTCGCGGAAAAATATGGGACGAGATGCGCAAGGAGAGAGTGCTTACCTATTCCGGTTTTGCGGTGACCTTTGCGGTGACCTTTGAAAAGCAGGTGTTATCTCAGTGAGCGCGTTTCAGGGGAAAGCAAGCAACGGCTAGACTAATCTAATACACATGCCATGGAGAGACTTGCTGAAGGATTTGATTGATTGTGTGGTGTTAAAATATTATTCCACTTCTTTCATTTGCATTTTAAAGTCAATTATCTTGTGGTAGAATTAGCCCGTTATCTTTAGGTTTGACTATACATATAGACAAGTAAGCTAATAGGTCTACTTGATGATCGTTAAACGTGTTCTGTCGTTCTGAGCCTGCTGTTCCATTGCTTATGGGCACCGCGGCTGGAGCATAGACCAACTACTCGCCGCGTTAACGCCAAGTTTAGAGGGCGGTGCCAAGCGCAGATTACGTGATCGGTCGCAGGTTTAGTGCATTCAGCGTAAAAGGCTTATCTGTGGGCTGGCTGCGCTCACTAACGTACATGCATAAGGCCCAATATGTCTGTGTCAGTCTGTGTGTGTCTGTCTGTCTCTATGTGTCTGTGTCTGTGTGTGTGTGTCTGTGTCTGCGAGCAGTGAGCTGAGTGTTCACTGGAGACGCATGAGAGCCGTACTAGTGGTATGACTGCACAGAACAGATAATTTGGTGTTGCTAGAAAAGGGCTAAAACTAAATAATGAAAGCTACATGGAGTCATAATTAGTATCTTAAAGCAAAAATGTATTGACAGACAGTCAATAATGTACTTGCTCTGAATTAATTACCCTGTAGTTAGTACGCAACGCGGCGCCGGTAATAATGTCTTCGCTTCGAATTTGGAAGGAAGAAGAAAGCTATCTGTATAAGACCTACGAGACGTAGATAGATTAACAGGTGTTAGAAAGCCCACATTGTTTTATAGCAAGTTGCCTGTCTGTTTTGCTCTGATCTGATATTATGTGACGCACGCCACCAGAGCTGCAGTGTTCCGCGCCAGTGACGTGAAGTTAAAGTTGTATTTACGATTTACTTCTGTCGTGGTTGACACTATTGATAGTAAGAGCAGCGTTTTTCTCAGTAGATATTACTCATTTATTGCAATTCATGGATTATTGCTGTGCCTGGGATGGTCATGATTTCAAGATGGGTGTCCGGGGTCAAAAAAAAAGGCCTATCTGTAAAACATGCGTCCCCTTATTTCCGATCCGTTTGATTGAACAGGGTTTTGTTTGTTTTTTTTAATCGAAAAAACTGACCTGGGAAAATTACGTCGGTTAGAGGTTCTGAATTTCGGTTTAGATTACTGTTCGGCTAATCGTCCAGCCCTACTACGGACCCTAGCTGCTGCAAATCTGAAATGAAGACTGCATTAGAACAGAGGTTTCGCTTTCCCTTTGGCTCTCTGTTTAGTTTCGGTACGTAGGTTGGACAGCGTGAGCATTGGCTGGCTGCAGCACTATGGAACACGGGCAAAACGAGTGGGAGCACGGTACCGGGTAGTCGACTATAAATAGAGTTCTTAGCAAAGAGGAGTGCTCATACCGAGAAACAAGAAAAAGGACCAAAATCTTGCTGTAATTTACTCAGAGGAAATCCAAAGCTGTGTTTTGGAAGTCTATATGTTCATTAGTGAGCCGTTCTGTAAGAAGAGAGTGACTAACCTCACAGACAGGTTGAGGTGGGAAAGAGAGAATAACACAACAATAGATGAGCACAGAGATATGAAGTAGCATATGGTTTGGGGGGGGTGGGGGGGAGGAGGCTGAGTCACCGTCTTTCCCATTCTAGTTTGAGATAGGAGGCAACAAGGGCAGAAAATGGATTTAAATACAAAAGAGTGGGAAGTAAATATTCACCCACGGACCTAAAACAAACACAATCACGGTTGCCAACTTGCACGCATCTGGCATGTGCCACACACTTGCATGTCCCGTCACACGCTAGCAAGAACAACCGATTCCATTGACTTCAACGCATTTCACAACAGAGATGTTTTGGTAGCCCTTTGTCAATCGTACAGATTCACGACGATAAGTCAGCCTTGAAAGTTGGCCACCCTGAACATATAAAACGTGTGTGCACACGTGTGTGTGTGTATCTGTGCGATATCTCAAGCTAGGGTTGCGTTGTACACGGTAACATGCTAGCACCGTTCTGCATAATAATCAGGTAAATAAATCAGGTATTAAGCAAACAAACAGACCCGACTGATCTCATGAACTGTAACTGTACTCAACAGCAAACAAACAGACCTAACTGATCTCATGAACTGTAACTGTACTCAACAGGAATAGACAGTAATGACCTTATTGCGATCACATAACCTTTAAAACAAACTGGCAGAATATAATTAAGATACACCTGAAGACATAACTCAACCAACAGACAATTAAATGTGCAGTCTGCTATATAAATAAACATCATTATTATTAGTCTTGCATGAAAAATCACTGTGGGGCTAACATAACGTGCAATGCTTGGTGGAAATTGGCCTGCCAGTGGAAGAAAGATTACACAAGAGCTCAAATGGCTTTTACCCACTCTAGAAAGAAAAACTAATTGAGCTATATTTGCACTGGAGACAGCAGGCGCTGCAGGACTGGAAGTGGAATGCGTTATGACAGTGTTATTGTGGTATTATTACATGAATGGCATTACATTGGTATTTAATTAACTGGGCTAATATGCAGAAGCCCAAGGAGCCCTAATGGCAGCTTCTGTAGTTGGCGCCCAACAGACGCAATGGCGTCGGAGGTGTTAATTTCTTCATAGATCCAAATGTTATTTTATAGATGGGATCTTGGGTCATTGTCCCTACCTCCAACACTATGCCTTTAGCATTTCACATGTTAAGAGCATGGTTAAGAGACTTAGCTAACTAGCTAAATCATTAGCATCAGTGGCCATATTTGCCCCAGCGACCACTTGAATGCTAAGTACATTGTGTACATGCCTTCTTGTGTCAAACCCTCAAATTCACAAGCTCCATTTGAAGGAAGCATTAGCAAATGGTTAGCAACTTGAAGCCAACAAAGAAACAGAGGACAGTGCAGCTCTTGCCTAAATCACACTACTAAACAAACACATTGACATCACCCATTGCTTTTCTATGGGGATTGACTCCCTTTTGCGGCAAGCCTCATGTGGCCATTCGAGGAACTGCAGATTTTGGCACTTCTGCGTTGTAGCACCGGAGGTTCCCACTTGGTAGTAAAACCTTTTTCAAATTCAAAGATCTCCTAGCAGTCCACGCACTTACAGTTCTGTGCATGCTGAAAAAAACAAAATGGCATGATTTCTACACAGCCCTGGCTCCATAAATAGGAACACAAATAAATGCAGGCCGCACACAACCACAACATCCAAGCCTTCGCAATGCATGTTCAATGTGTGAGGCGCAGAGCTTCTGAGAAAACACCCTATAGCAGTGAAGGGAGAAATGCAGTTGTTTTGATGCGAGTTTGAATTTAGCAAGCGTTCGAGAATGACTCACCTTTAAGTCTCTCTTTTCCATAACTAATTCCTCAGACCTACTTATTCTCTTCCCATTTTACCTCCCTCCTTTTATGTATTTCATCACCTTTTCTCCTGCCTTCACATTTAATTCCTTGTTCCTCTACACCCCCACCCCCCCAAAAAAAATAAATATCCAAGTTACATAGAAATAAACAAACACACACAGCACCAATAGTTTCTTTAGAACACAGTGAGCAGTGAGCAGGACACTGCCAGGGCAAGTGTGTGAGTGTACTGCAAGTGTGCAGGGGTACACACCAAAACACATACTCAGTGGAGTGTGTCGCTCGCAGGGCCGGGAAACATTCTGCCAATGTGACTAGACAGGCCAGTCCACGTTACACACACACAGTTGCAAAAACATCAAAGATGTGAGAGGTTAGCTGAGGTTAGTAGTCACAGTCTCGCAGAGCCAGCCTTTACTTAGGTGCTGGCTAACTGCATCAAGATCCGCCTACTTGACAGGAGAGGTA
This sequence comes from Amblyopsis hoosieri, assembly GCA_027564755.1. Taxonomy (NCBI): domain Eukaryota; kingdom Metazoa; phylum Chordata; class Actinopteri; order Percopsiformes; family Amblyopsidae; genus Amblyopsis; species Amblyopsis hoosieri. Next base: position 10,637 of record JAODUE010076514.1, read on the forward strand.
TTTTGATTGACATGCCCAACGACCAACTACGTAACTCAATGATAAAGTCGGACGTTAAACTTATAGGAATATGTTTAGAAACTTACCAACACGACTGGCTGTTTACAAGTATTTTATATCTGTTAGACAAGTAGGCTACAGATACTGCTTAAAATATAAATAAGTATAAAAAACAAAGACAAATTAAATTAGTAAATAAAGCACTGCACTAATAATTGTCGTGCCAGAATTACATATACATACTTTGTGAGTAACAATGCTATGACAGCCAATGAAAATCGACTTCCTCACTTCTGAAAAGTTGGTCGAGCTTACAGGGGTATGTATCAGACGTTCAGCAGAGTTGCTTATAGATGACGTAGTGCTAATGGATGGAAGAAGCTCAGACTAGTACACACCTAACTACAGAGCAGCCATAAAACAATATATGACAGCAAGCAACACACTAAAACATAGACAACAGACACACTAGGTCTGTGGCAAGAGGGGATTGTATAAAACCTATGAGGAGGACATTGAGCTTCAGGGAGAACAGCCCACACATGGAACTAGGGATGGGACGATAATATCGTTTATCACGTTTATCACAATAAAAATACTGACGATAATAGTATCGTGGTGAATGTCCATTATCACGACAATCATGAATATCCTCACACATGTATAAAGATTCTCACAAGTGACTTGGGGAAAAAAAAGCTGTCTGTCACTTTGTCCAATTGTATTAATGTTCTAATTTATTCATTAGCTTGTATCTTTTGATTTAAGTTTGTTGAAATATATGTTTAAAAACAAAATAACATAAATGTATACAATATATGTGCCAAGACGTTGCATTTAATGCACATAAAAAAAACTGAAACAAATTAACAGTGAAAACACCTTTAACTGTGAAATGTCCCTTAATACTTTTCACGTTGATCTTTCATCCTGCGAAACGCCTCTCATTCAGAACACGTCAAAATAAGAGTTTACTTGCAAATCGTAATGTGCAATAATAGTATTTTTTCTCGATTATATTGTTTTGGTAATTATTAGGAGCCGAAATTGAAATCACAATTAAAATTGGATTAATTGCACAGCCCTACGCACGCACGCACACACACACGCACAGGGTGAGGGAATCAAGAGCAGTGAAGCACGGTGAAATGTATTCAATGGGCGACAAAGGGCCATATGGATTCTTCCAACACAAAAGGAGCAGAATTGAATGGAGACTTTTGCAACAAGCTGCTTGGAGCCAGTAAATAGTATTTACTCTTACAGACCACAAGCAAGATTACATTGAACCCTGCACACCTCCCCCTCCCTGATGGAAAGATCTATTTCATTTGTTTGGTAAAGAAATAGTCATGTGCTTGACGAACAGGGCAGCGCGTGATTGGCCGTGCGATGGCTGCGTCGCACAAACACCCCTGGGCGAGACGTTGTTGCAGTCGGCAAGCGAGCTAATCGCACTTTCGCTAGTTGTTGTCCTCTGGGCGCAGGGCTGCGCATGTGACCCGTGTGTGCGCGTGTGAAGATAAGGGCAACGGGGCGTTTCCAAGGGGAACCACTCGTGTAAGCCACAGACAAACAGTGCTTTGTGTGTGTGTGTGTGTGTGTGTCTATGTATCGGTGATACTTGATTGTGTGCAAGTTAAGTCTCTCTCCCTTCATCAAAATTAATGAGCAGACTTGAGAATTGGAGGGGGAAGGGGGGGGGTTGCTACATAAAAGCAGTCTGCTGTCTGCCACACGCAGCATGCTTTGCTGGAAGGGAAAAACGGAAACTGCTATCTCGATGGCTCTCGCAGCGGCTGATCACATTAAGGTTCCCGGTTATCAAGCGGGATCAGCGCAGCCCCCAATAGAGGCAAACAATGGCCTGACAGCATTAAAGTGACCTGGCACAGTTCAGTCGGAAACATCAGGCAAAGCAAAGACAATAGCCTCGTTGTTGACTAGTCTCTCCTGTGTGCATAGTTGTCAACTGGTACATTTTTGGAAATAGTAGTAGTAGTTTAATTTAACTCAATAAAACGGACCATAATTTGAATGCGCCATTTACTAATGTGTAACTAGCGCATTGTGTACTATGCGCCATACATAGTGTACTAATATACACCATGTAATATTCTGTGTTTTGTACATTAGTATTGTTGGCTTTGGCACCAGCAATAGAGAGTATAGCGGCAGCAACCCTAGAGGTGTGTCAAGGTCAACCTATGCAAAATGTCTTAGCGGCACAATCTTATCACCCGAGGTGGACGTAATCTGAGCTGCAGGGATTAGGCGCACCTATACTTTGCATGTAGATTTAGCGGAACAAACACACACACACGCACAAACCACAATAATGACGAAATCCCAGCTTCACTTTTGGATGTATACCCGTCATAAAGTCTATAAAGTCTACAAATTCAAATCGATCATTTAATAGGCGTGTCAGATCCTCACCCATCGCCGTAAATCAATCACATGGAGTCAAACATTCATTTTTCAGTGCTGCGGGTTTAGATCGAGCCGTGTTCGTGCTCTGCAAGTCAAATGAGGCTGCTTGCAACAAGTGTGTCCCCCTGTATGACACACAGCAGGCAGCGCAGCATCTGTCTGGGTGGCACCACACCTTGGAAACTCTGTGGGGGGTGTGTGTGTGTAGCAGGACATTAATACTCCCCCCCACACACACAAACACAAACACACACACACACACGCACACACACACACAGCAAGCAGCAGGACTTGAAATGAATCAAAGCCTCCCACTCCACACACCTACACACACAGTGCAGGTCATTAATGAAGCCCCCCTCCCCTTCCCAACCCTATCCTATTACACACACACACAGCAGGACTAATAATACGTCCTGCTTAATAAACTCACCCCCCCACCAGACCAGCGCTACGTCATGAGCTCCAGAGCCACGGCCGGCCATCACTTTCCCCCCGCTGCACCTTCCTCCCACGCCGCAGCACCACTTCCTGTGTGCCTGCCAGTGACACATGAACACCATGAGCCTCTGACTCAAGCCAGGCTGGTCTCCTCGCTGCAGCCTGCTGTTCAGTTGCTACATGCTGGTGGCGTACAGTAGTATACAGGGGTGGGAATCACCAGAGGTCCCACAATACGATACATACATTTATATAATAAAAGATCGATACAGTATTGCCACGGGAAATATCGTTTACTGTTAGGGCTGGGCGACATGGACCAAAAATCATATCCAGATAAATTTAGGTTTCTGATACACGAGATATATATATATATTTTTTTTTTTTTTTTGGGGGGTTAAATGTGAATTTTTCTTTTTTAGCGACTTAATTGTAGTTGTACATCCATAGCAGAGAGTTACAACCTCTCTGCTATGGATGTTATATGATATTGCATCTATAATGACAGTTTACTCAATTTAAGTCACATTTGTTTTGATTACAGGGTACCTTGTAATACTAGCTGGCTACCTACAGGTATCTGTTTATCAGAAACGGAAATTGAGCAAGTGACTCAGTATCTGCTCTCTCATTGGCTACTCTGAAAAAAGATGCAAATATAACTATATTGATATAATCTATAGTCTAATTTTATATCTCTTTTGAAAATATACCAATATAAATTAAATCGATATATCGCCCAGCCCTAATTACTATGCTGTATCGACCCCCCCCCTTTCAGTATACAGACATGTATTAGATGTTATGATAAGTTATACCAGGGGTGCTCAACTCTGATCCTGGAGATCAACTGACCTGCATGTTATAAATGTATTCCTGCTCCAACACACCTGATTCAAATTAATGGAGGGTTATCAATCTCTGCACCCCGGAGCAAGACCACTGATACAGGCCTCTGTCGGGCCCTGCTTACACTTATAAAAAGGATCTGCCCGATAGCATCAGGGATTGCACAGAGCGTGACTGCTAGCGAGCTACAATAACATCTCGCCGTTTTACTCATTTAGCAGAAGGTTTAATGCAAAGCAACCTACTGACGACGTTATGCTACAGTACAAGTATGTAGGAGCAGCGACGTACTGCCGTTATGCTACAGTAAACAGGAGCACGTAGGAGTTTCACATTAGGTCCATGTCAGGAATTTAACCATTTATAAACTTTCGGGCTACTCTGCCCCGAGGTAAAAACATTTAACTTCCCTATTACAAGCATTGCTCCACTCCATGAACGGAAATGTCGAAGGCAGGGTGTACAAGTCCTACTATCTGGCAAATAAACAAGGAAAGGACTAGATGAAGGGGGAAGTGAGCGTCCATCGAGACATTACAAAAAAGGGAATTGAGCGCGCGCGCACACACACGCGCACACACACACGCACGCACACACGCACGCACACACACACGCACACACACACACACACACACGTGTCACTCCATCTCCCAGGGCCTCTAGCCAGCATCAGAGCTATGGCGTGAAATCAGTGCCACGAGACGAAGCTCTGTAATAAAGATTTGTGTGCTTGCAAACAATATTTGTGTACT
>JAODUE010076525.1:0-10740 GCA_027564755.1 Amblyopsis hoosieri
ATCACACTACTCAGCCTCCCTGGTAAAGTCTACTCCAAGGTGCTGGAGAAGAGGGTTTGGCCGATTGTCGAACCTCAAGAACAGGAATGCGGATTCTGTCTTGGTCGTGGAACAACGGACAAGCTCTTTACTCTCGCAAGGATCCTGGAGGGGGCCTGGTAGTATGCCCTTCCGGTCTACATGTGTTTTGTTGATCTGGAGAAGGTGTATGACCGGGTCCCCCGGGAGATACTGTGGGAGGTGCTGCGGGACTAAAGGGTGAGGGGGTCCCTTTTAAGGGCAATTCAATCCCTGTATGTCCAAAGTGAGAGCTGTGTACGGATTCTCGGAAGTAAGTCGAAAGATGAGTCCTTACCCCAAGTGAAGGTATTGAAGTGCCTCAGTGTCTTGTTCGCGAGTGGGGGGCCATTGGAGTGGGAGATTGGCTGGAGAATCGGAGCAGCGGGAGCAGTATTGCAATCGCTTTACCGAAGTCTTACACCGTAAGGCAAAGCTTTCGATCTACCAGGCAATTTTGGCATCTGGTAAGGATGCCTCCTGGGCGCCTCCCTTGGGAGGTGTTCCAGGCACGTCCAGCTGGGAGGAGGCCTCGGGGAAGACCCAGGACTAAGTGGAGAGATTATATCTCCACACTGTCCTGGGAATGCCTCGGGATCCCCCAATTAGAGCTGGATAATGTGGCTATGGAAAGGGAAATTTGGGGTTCCCTGCTGGAGCTGCTGCCCCCGCGACCTGACTCTGGATAATCAGATGAAGATGGATGGATGGATCCTTGTCAACATTTAATTTAAGAGAAGAAATTAGCTTCAATAAGTGTATGTGTAAATTGTGGGCCATATGTGCAGACTGGTATATCAACCTCTTTCTCAACATCGAGTTCAGTTCCCTTCTGGGAACATTCAGCTCCATTTTTGCGTACTCTGAAGAAAGCTTCAAGGACACAGAAAGACTAATGTTTCTTGCTCTTGGTTGTTAGTAAATATTTAAGATGGTTAGTCTGTTTGGCGAAATTGTTGCTTATCTGATTAAGAGGGCTTTCACACCTGCCTTATTTAGTTCAGTTGAATCTCAGGTATGCAACATTCTCACTCGAGTGCGCACCAAAAGCGGACCAAACAAGCATACCGAGACCTCCTTGAAGGTCTTGATACGCTTTCAAATGAACTCTGGAGTGGGTCTTTGTGCTGAGAACTTGATCCGACCTCGAACAGACTACTGGAAGAACTGCATTTTTGGATCAGCAGTCGTAGTCATATGTACTGTGCATTATGGGATGATGAGTGTTTGCACTTTGCACTCCTCTCTTTATTCACGTCTGGGAATTCAATGGAATGTTCTAGGGATGACACCGATACAATACTGAGATCGGAAATCGGTCCGATACTGACTTAAATAGCTGGATCGGTATCGGTGACAACAGTTGTAACCGATCCAAGGGGATAATCCAATTAAATAAATACACGCATAGGTCTACAGTCAAGCATCAGCCATGTCTAACCTACCCAGGCCACTCTGAGGAATTTAACACTGGGTTCGGATCGATTCTCGGTATCGGTCAATATCCAAAGTGCAGGTAACTGTATCGGTATCGGGACTGGAACATTTTGATTGTGCCATCCCTACAATTTTACAGCATGTTAATTCTGACCAGTCTTCAGTCATGCCTTATGTATTTTGGTTTGTTCAACAACTCAACTGATTCTGACCAGAGTGGTGTGTAAACTAACCGAAACGGGTATATTGTTATTGCTGTTGGTCCAGACCAAATGAACCAAACTGCAGATGTTTACCCCTAGAGGCAAGGTTGGCTTGCATGTTTGTGGCAAGTTAGGCCCGTTAAGAGCGTTTTGGTCAAATCTATTACAGTCTTGATACAATACATAAATCAAGCCTACGCTATATAAAGCTAGCTAGTTAGCTATATATAGTGGATCCGTTACACAAGTCCTATCAGGCCTATTAGCATCTTATTTATGTCCTATATGTTTGGACACCTTCATTGCTGCTTGCAGCTGTATTACAGGCCTATACTTGGTTTTGAATTCAAAACCTAAAGGTTATAGCCTCTTATCCGAAAATAACAGGTTGGATTTCCCACATGGATTCTATTGGATAGGCTAACTGTTAAACTGTAAACTAACAGGATTAGAGGAGGCTAAACTATTAAAGATGGTAGAAATTATAGAAGTTACAGAAAAATATAACTGATTGCAAAATGGACAAAAAGAAGCAATAAACTAGAATTGTACAGTGATTATGGAACATATTTAATATTGCAGCACCGTAAAGAAAAACACACTATAGCCTATTAAAGTTTAAATATTATTGTTATTTTAATATGTCTTACCTCTGTGTTTAGTTCGGTGCCCTCTAGACTCAGAGAACAGGAGCTATCTGAGTAGCGCAAGGCGTCGTGCACACAATATGTCTCCACGAGGCCCACGTGTCATTATATATACAGTTGTTCTTAGGAGGCTTGGCTTGGCTAGAGCAGTGCACTTTGGAATGAGCTGTCACGGTTGAGCCAATCAGCTGGTGCTATCACCTAAGTCCTCCTCCTCGATTAGTCAGGCAGCCAGAGGCGTGCTCGACGGAAAAACAAACGGTTTAATGGTTACTAATTGCTTTGACTTGTCCAACCAGTATACTCGTTTGCATGTACGGATGTTTGCTTACCAGTTCAGCATCAAACTTAATTAATTAGGCTAATCGCTGTATCCTACATGAACAAACTATTTTACTAGAACCAATTTGGTTGGATGATTTTATTCTTTAAAAAATGTAACGATTTTTACATTACTTTCAGTGGAAAACCAAGTGAGGTGTGTTCGTTTATAGTTCCTCTCTCCAAATTCATTGTTGAGAGTAAACCTCTTTATTTAGCCATTTCAATTTGCATATCTCTAGAGGTCAGCCTCCATCTCCAGCGGTCAGCCTCCAACTCTAGAGGTCAATCTCCATCTCTAGAGGTCAGCCTCCATCTCTAACGGTCAGCCTCCATCTCTAGAGGTCAACTTCCCTCTCTAGAGGTCAATCTCCCTCTCTGGAGGTCAGTCTCCCTCTCTGGAGGAAAGCCTTCATCTCTAGAGGTCAGCCTCCATCTCTGGAGGTCAGCCTCCATCTATAGAGGTCAGCCTTTCTCTCTAGAGGTCAGCCTCTATCTCTGGAGGTCAGCCTCTATCTCTGAAGGTCAGTCTTCCTCTCTGGAGGTCGGCCTCCATCTCTAGAGGTCAGTCTCCCTCTCTAGAGGTCAGCCTCCATCTCTAGAGGTCAGCCTCTCTCTCTAAAGGTCAGCCTCCATCTCTGGAGGTCAGCCTCCATCTCTAAAGGTCAGCCTCCATCTATAGAGGTCAGCCTCCTTCCCTTGTAGAGGTCAGCCTCCATCTCTAGAGGTCAGCCTCCATCTCTGGAGGTCAGCCTCCCTCTCTAGAGGTCAGCATTTCTCTCTAGAGGTCAGCCTCCATCTCTGGAGGTCAGTCTCCCTCTCTAGAGGTCAGCCTCCATCTCTAGAGGTCAGTCTCCATCTATAGAGGTCAGTCTCCCTCTCTGGAGGTCAGCCTCCATCTCTAGAGGTCAGCCTCCTTCCCTTGTAGAGGTCAGCCTCCCTCTCTAGAGGTCAGCATCTCTCTCTAGATGTCAGCCTCCATCTCTAGAGGTCAGTCTTCCTCTCTGGAGGTCAGCCTCCATCTCTAGAGGTCAGCCTCTATCTCTGGAGGTCAGCCTCCCTATTAGGACATCAGCCTGGCACTGATCTGCAGCAGGCGCGCGGTGGAGCTTGTGGCCGGCTGAGTTCCTCCTATCATAGAGGAGAGCGACCTGGCACCATCTGTCTCATCCTTGCCATGATAAGGCTGAGCGAGGGTCCCTACAGGCAGGCCCGTGATGGCCCGGGCTCTGCGAAAGGAACGGCTTTGATGTCACTGAGGTAGATTTGGTGATTCACCAAAGATATTCTTGAAGTCCTCTAGCTTACCGCTCTATGTGCGTGCTGAAAAATCTTCCGGGACTCTGGAAAAAAACGCTTTGATGCCACTTTTAAAGGATATTTGGAAATTTACAGAATAACTCCTTGCACTGTGGTATCTTACCGTCTCTGTGCGTGCTGAGAAAAGTATCTGGGGCTCTGTGAAATGAAGGGGTGGCTGGGGCTCCCCGAAACATCAGCTTTGTTGTCACCTTTAAAGGGATAGTTAGCGATTGTAAGATAATACACTTTTTGTGAAATTCACCAAATATCTCCTAGAAGTCTGCTACCGTTCTCATGATGACGAGCTCACAAACACACCGCCCTAGACCAGGGGTCTGCAACCTGCGGCTCCAGAGCCACATGCAGCTACAGTGGCTCCCTGTGGCTTTGACAAACATCACATATCATTTATTAATCTAAGTTTTGTCCCCGTCTCCCACGACCCCCATAAAATATCTCACATTATATTTTATTTGCTCCAGACATAAATATTAAATGTTATGGGTGTCAAATGGCTCTTCTGATAGTTAAGGTTGCAGACCCCTGCCCTAGGCTTTGCTCCCACATAACTCTGCTGCAACACGATGCCATGGCTGGGACAACGTTGTGTGGTGCTGTACGCACCACTTTGTGTTCCCATTTACAGAGTTATGTGAATAAACTCCAGATTGCTGCTGTGTAGAAACACCAGATTATTATTTTAGCACACACACACAGAACGGACAGCTGTGAGGCAATATTCTGTAACTTTAAGGAAGTCACTTCGGAAGGCTGGGTGTATATAATAATTGGTTCAATACCTTCTCTATTGTCTGTTAATCTGAAATGAAGAGGCAAAATAAATGTTTGGCGCCCGAATTACCGTAACCCTTTTACTTCACCCGGTTAGAGCCAATATTTAATTTCCATCAAAGAGTTAGTCAGTGGGGGAAGCGATATCAGATATACCTGCTGACTAAGCGTGTCAACGTTGTAAAGCTATTTTACTGTCGCTCTCTGGCGAAGGGTCTTTTTATTGCAATCAATGAAGTGCTTAGGACGTGTCACGTCGTCACCCAACCTCCCCCTCTCTTTTTTAATCTAGCCCCCTCTTCCCCCTTACCCCCAATGCCCCACTTAGGCCTAGATAATGGTGGCTGTTATCACCGGCCCAGCTATAAAGAGAGAGTTTCTTTAATCAAGGCACATCCATTCTGCTAGCATCGCTACTTCAGCTGCCTTGTTGGAGGACCCTGGTTATTATTGGTCAAGTGAACCTGCATTGTCTGGCGAGTGTGTGTGTGTGTGTGTGTGTGTGCATCTTCTACATCCTTCAGCCTAGGGCAGAGGTCTTCAAAGTTTTTCGGGCCAAGGCCCCCAAGGCTGATAAAAACACGGCACAGGGACCCCCTATCAAATATTATATACATTACATTATTTAGTTGCCGGGGCCGGGCCAACATTATTGTTAGGGCGGCCTAAATTGCCATGTATAAAAGTAGGCCACTAACAAAGCCATTACAATAATTGACATATTTATATATTTATAGCACAGGTTGTATTTATGGTAAATTCTAGAAAATAAGTTTGGGATCAAATAATTTGGAGGACCCCCTGCAGTACCTCTGAGGACCCCCTAGGGGTCCCGGAACCCCTGTTAAAGACCTCTGGCCTAGGGGAACAGGAAGCAACTTTAACACGGGAAAAGAAAGGCTGTGTTTGAAATGTACACTCGTTCACTGTATAGTGCACTATATAGTGAATCAGCCATTTTGTAGTGTTCAAAATCCCAATTTATTTTTTAATTTACTAAATAGTGCACTAGAGAAGCTTCGCAAGGCACTCCAAAAGTAGTGTACACTACATTTATCGATGTGTACCATAATGTGTGCTGTAAAAGTGTTGACAGAAGAATCAAGAAGCCATCAGATTATATTACTACGATAGATAAATGCTGTATACAATTTAGGAAAAGGCACAGTTTCATTGATGAAAGTGTCACTAATAAAGTAGTAAACTCACCAATGTGTGATTTATATTTTTGTGTTTAAATCTAATGTTGTTTTGGGGTCTTATGATGTTAATGATTGTCCACCGATACAGTAGATCTGTGCAAAGCAGTTAGCCTACTTCTTACTGACTAATCTTTGGATGTTTTGATTAGAATAATTTACAAAAACATTCCTGATAATAAATATCAGTCTCCTAAATTAGGCGAAAACCCAGAGTAACATGGACAACTAGGCTGTTGCTTTGTTTTTGTTTTTTTGTTTTTTACTGAACCGGTATGTTACCGTACGGGTGTACATAGGCATTTCAGTGAATACAGACTACCTTACTCATAGGGCATATCGCTACTACTATTGAATGAAGTCTCGAAAAGGCACAATTATTATTTTCTAGGGTACTGTAGTCTATGTAATTTATTTGAGCGTGCCTGCTGAGCATTTATTCTTATATAAGCATGGCATAAATAAGTCTCAGGCGTCTACCGGTACAGTACCAAAAGTAGCTTTTCCTCTGCCATATGACAAACATTTTGGCTGTGTAAACAAAAAGACTAGGCTACCGCAAGTAGCTCTTTTATTTCATTTAAATTGAGAGCTACAACAATGAAACAGACAAAAGTGAACAAGAGGAAGAGAACATAAGCAATGCATATGGTATTTCCATATTGCCGGTATGGCAATATGTGCTGCGCTCGCTGATAAAGTAAGTGAACGACAAATAAATATCTTTGTACCAATCCTCAAAGTCTACTGAAGTGAAACAGCCTACAACCTTTTTTCCTGCACTTCCACTACACTACTAATACTACTAATACTACCAATACTACCAATACTACCAATACTAGTATACCAATAATACCAATACTACTACAACACCACTGAGGTGGCAGAACCTGCACCATCAAATACTACTAGGCAGATAATGCACGGACGTGGGAATTGGGAGGGGGTTCTCTTTTTTTTTTTTTTGGTGGGCATTGTACTAACCGTAATATAGGGAGATGCCGTACGTACTACACATAGACACATACCATATGTACTGTGCAGTATGTGGACTCAATGACTGCTATAGAGTAGAACTATACCGGACTATACCTTCAAAGGCAGTCGTAGACCAAAAAGCATGCCTGTTCTGCCCACTGTGCAGGCCTATATGCTCTTAACTGGTGGGGAAAAACGTCTCCTCCCTTTGTCAAAACAAAATTGCGGGGTTTTAAAAGGGCACTCCTGTCAACTCCGTAGTAATGAAGGCGGAAAACAACACATCAGGTCATCACAGCCAACAGACTATCGGTTAGATAAGGAACTACTACAAGTGGTCGGGAGACCCCCGCTAGTGTTTGTCACGACCGCAGTACAGGCGTAGTCTCTCGGAATCCCAGGCTTTGACGTGTGCTGCGCTTAGGAGATAATCAGCGTCATGCGCTTCTTCTCGTCATAATGTTTTGTCTCCTCCTGTGTATTGAGGACGGCGGCTCCCTATCGGGTGCTGTCATGGCAGCCACACCCCCGCCCCCCGAGTGTCAGTTGGGATTACCGGTCTGCATTGTTGTGTTGTTATTGTTGGCTTTGAACATTCTCCTTGGACAGCAGTGTCAATCAAGGGTTTGTTGAATGTCCCTTTGATGGTGAGAGAGAGAAAGAGGAAGGGGGGAGAGACGGAGAGGGTGAGACAGAGAGAGAGAGAGAGACAATGAGGGCGAGAGAGAGAGAGAGCAAAAGACAATCAGTGTGTGTGACGACAGAGGAAGAAATACAGGGACGTAAAAAGCATTAGTTCCGTATCCCCGTCCTCTTTCATCAGTGCATTCTCTCTCGGCTGTCCATTGAAACCAGCAGCCAGTTTCTGAATTCTTAGCGTTGCCTGCGAGCTTCCACTTAACTCAAGACTTGTGTCAGACACACACACACACACACACACACACACACAGTTGCACACAACACAGGGTGTCGCACCGAGCCATGGGCTGAGGAAATTACAGCCGCTACGGGATTAGCCTGCATGCGTCTAAACCTTACATGGCGAGTGGGGGAATGGTCTGTCCAGGGGGCTTATATTTGCTTTATTGCACGGCTGTATTCTTCAACAGTTATGGTACCTGCTCACTGTTTTCCGCAGAAAAACATCATCAACGTGTGCCGTCTATTATTACCTCTGCCCTGGGAAGATCTTTAGCGTGTAAATGTGGCGAAAACACATCCCAGAAATAATGATATTATTATTGTCTTAGCTTGGTAAGAAATTGGTATAGTGACCAAGCATTAATAACTGTGTGTTGTATAACTTGTATTGGAGTGGAGCTGCTGGGATGACCAGTATGTATTGGCTGGCATGTGTTATTTACTGAGATGTTTTGTCAGTTGTGGATAATTGTGTTCAATGGCCTCTGATAATATGATTTTGGTTTGCCATATTCTCTCACAGCAAACACATGTTAGCAGCATGCTGTTCTGTAGTTTACAAACAAAGGGCTGTGGTAGATTGATGTATGGCCACGTTTTATGCAAATGCACATAATATTACGCATACTGTACGATAATAACCATGTAGTTCACAAATTGCCCCTTTGTGGTTAAGGTTTGCTATTTTGCTCAAGAAAGGCTATTCTGTTAACTGCAAAACAACACTCAAATATACATTATACACAATAACCGTTTTGTTATATTTATATTTAAGCATTTTCATAAAGAAGTGGTAGTCCAGATAAAAGTCCTACATCAAATTATCTAGCAATATATGGAAATTCCTGCCCAAAACGAGAGGGTTTAAATGACCTTTTTTCACAAAATAGCCAATTAATATACATTACTGTGTTGTGAAACTTTCCTTTCGGTGTTGCCTTCTCACCCAGGGCAGCAGGAATGCAAGATAACACAGTAGTTGTAAAGATATTCATGAACTTAAAAAACGTTGTCATCTCCACAACATAAAGCATTAAATAACATGAAATATAACAATTTTCCTGCAGTCAATAAAACTAAATGATATTGCAATGATACAGTAACCTTTTTTATACTTTGTGTCAAACCGTTCAATAATGTTTGTTTTGTTGTTTGGTTAATGTGTTAGGCATTTAGCTCCATATATAGGATTGTATTGGAGAATAGTCCATCCAGTTCAGTACTGGTTTAGTGAAGCAAATGATTGTCTATTTGGATGAAAATAACGATTTCCTTAGAAAAGTATCCTGAAGTACTGCTGATGTTGCAATCACAGCTCAAGCAGAAAACAAACATTTTGAGGAAGCAGTCAAAGTCTGAACAAGAAGTTATAAAAGATAGTTTAAAACATTTGTCTGAGGGACCACATAAGACAAGAAAAGGTACGTGATATAGGCCATTTAAATCACAGAGACTCCACAGGCAACAACACATGTTGACTGATTAGAATCCGAGAGCTTGACAAGGTCCAAAGCAAAGAAAAAGGGTTGCTACTAACAAACCCCTTGAGGAAACAGTGGTTTGTGTTGTTTTGCAAGGATAAAATAAGTATGCCCCTAGCTGATCACAGATCAGTTGGTTTTACTCTGAGGTGCGTTAGGCCTGGGCGTCTGAGGATACAGCCCTGAAAGATTTATGAATAGCCCCCAATCTCAGCAATGCCCAGTATCTACAGTATTCAGCTGTCATTCCCATCAGGCATTAAGGATATAGCAAATAATATGATAGTTTGCCAGCACAAATGCAGATGACATAATTTATTAAAATTAGAATAACCCAATTAATGTGTTAAAATACTATATTATATATTTAACTATACGTAGTAAAAATATGTTATTTTGTGACTGAATCCTGCTTGCAGCCAATTTTAGCTTTTCAAAACAAATTTTGAATAATTCTAAGATGTTGTGGAGGGGTGTGATGTAATACTCAATATTATAAGGCAATTTGCCAATGTAGCAATGAAGTGACACTGTATTTGTGGATGTACTTGATGTATATGCTGTCAGTGGTGTGCTGTGGTCAAGTAACCACAAGTGTGCACACCACACGCATGCAATTAAAAATCACTTAGCTTGGTAACCAGTTAGCTTGAAAATCAGTAAGCTTAGAAACCATTGGAAACGATTGGCATGTAACAATGGAACCGTTTGGTAGAGCGGAGTGTCTGATCTGAAATAACTTGAAAATGCTGCAATTGTTTTAAGATCCTAACAACGCCTCTGGTTTTATCGCTACAAAATATACTATGATATCTGCACTAGGTGTTGTTTCTAGCCCCTTACATTATAATCACCCTTTGCTTTTTAAAATGTTGATTCTAGAAACATCAGTATTACAGTATGTTTGTGCAGGGAATTATATTGGATAAAAATATTTGGATCACGCAGAAAATAATTAGAGTGCAATGTCCTTTTCTGTCCATTCTGAGGTAGCAGCAGCGATTATATTGTTTCCATTGATGATGTTGATGATGATGATGAAGATCAATCAAGCCTTATTGCTACTGCTTCAGCTGAACATACGCACGCACACACACACACACACACACACAGACACCAACCTAACCTACTGTATTAGGTTACACGCAAAATATTGCTTCAAAAGATAGAGCAGTCTCTGCTAATGCTAATGCTAATGATAAAGCTAATGCTAAGCTAATGCTAATGATAATGACAAAGCAAATGCTAATGCTAAAGCTAAAGCTAATGCTAATGCTAAAGCTAATTATAAAGCTAATGCTAATGCTAAAGATAATGTTAATGTAAAAGCTAATTATAAAGCTAATGCTAATGCTAAAGATAATGTTAATGTAAAAGCTAATTATAAAGCTAATGCTAATGC
>JAODUE010076536.1:0-15109 GCA_027564755.1 Amblyopsis hoosieri
CTCTCTCTCTCTCTCTCTCTCTCTCTCTCTCTCTCTCTCTCTCTCTCTCTCTCTCTCTCTCTCTCTCTCTCTGCACCATAAACATTTTACCACACTACCAAATGCCAAACAGAATATCTGCTGCACTCAATTTGCGACTGATTTGATTATGGCCCCAATTTCCTTTTAAAGAGATTTTAAAATCCCTTCCATCTTAAAGGTTTCTGCCAGGACAGCAGCAAAGTTTAAGGCTGGGATAGAAATGTGCATCTAGTCCCTTCAGTTTCTAACCCACAGATACATGGCCTGTATTGCAGTGGCATAGAAGTTCATTACTGTACAGTACAAACAACCAACTATGAATAATACTGTCACATTAATCTTATAGTTTGTTGAGTAAAAAAATAATTTGTGCCTTCCAAATCCAGCAATGCATCATACATTTACTTTCAAGCAATTAGCCTACCTAGGATTTTTCCATGGTTTGTAGCCAAATGTGGTGCAATACAATTTTTCCATTACAATCAATGAACCCTGTCCTCACACATTGAAACAAAGTAATACCGTAACCACACCTACACACCCTATACATCAACCTAACAAAAAGCAGGCATAATGCTTGTTATTTCTATGTCTTTCCCCCCCCAAGTACAGGCTATAGGAGAGCCATTATTTATCTCCATATGTACACCTTGTCAGAATACGACTGACATTGTGGTCTTGAGAAGTTCCAGTGTTTAGCCAACACTCAATGATGACAGATGCTTAATGATATAAATGTTAGTTCTGCCAGACCAAAATGTCCTTTCATGGCAGTACATGCACATATATGTAATTGTGACTCAAATGCATGCTGAATATAGATGGATAGATAGCCTCTGGGAATTCTAATTTCCTCTCGGCTTTGAAAATCCAAATATTTAGTCTCACTATTGTTAAACACATGCTGAAGATGTTTGTAAAGTAAACTATCTGCCCTCAGCTCCATGTTAGAAATAACAGTGCATCTATATCAATTCTAATTATTTTGCCAACAAAGCATTTTTTTAGATATATTTTTGATGTCCCACAAAACATTTGTAAAATCAAAAGGAATTTAAATTAAATTATTCACTAACTGTGTTTTTCGTCTCCAGAAGGTTTGACGTGGAACATCCTAGAGATTATTATCACTGGATCTTCTTCAGGACTTTGAGTAGAACCAGAACTGGAAAAGAAAATTCCTCCTCCTCTTAAATCTTTAGTTTGCTTTAGTAGCTGTGTGCACACACTGCAGATGGAAGCTCAAAATGTAACCAACACAGCCACCCATTAAGTTATCAATGTTTATAATGTTGACAGAGGTGCCATCAGTACATTTCAATGAAATCCATATTTGAAAAAGACAACAAAAAAAAATGTAATACAGTATGTATATAAGAAGTGTCCTTATTTGTTTTCCTTAAAATATTTCTATCAGTAGTCTAAATTCAAATAAAGTTTACATTCAAGTCGACTGACATATAATAAACTGTAATAAACACTGCACTTTACAGGGATTTTAATGTCTGCATTTAATGCTAACACTTAAAATCAAATTAATTAACCACACTTTGTTTTCTTTTAACGACGTATTGTAATCGTATAAGGTCTATTGCTGCCAATTCCAAAGCATAACACAATGCAAATTAAGGAACATTTAATTAAAGTGGGTTTAACACCTAGACCTTATCATGAAACAGCGCAATCCTATAAGGAGATGGTTACTCTGTGAGAGCAAATTGACTTTCCCAATAGGATGTAATTAGGTTGCATTAAGCATGCCGTGAGAGAGTACACGTTTCAGAGAGCCACCAATTGGTCATTTTAATTTCAATATTGTTTCCAGCCCAGGTCATGGGGCTTGTTAAGACAGTGTTGTAGTTGACTTTAATGTAATGTATGGGGGTAGGGCTCGACCGTTTTACGCCCAGGGTAATTATTGCGCGTGGTGATTGACAGCAGAGTGCCAAAAGGCGCAGAAGCTCTCCGATTGGCCGGCCCGCGCTTTACAATCTCCTCTTGTTTCCAACGTCCGCGCTAGTAGAACAGTTTACCTTCCCCGGCTGTAAATGAGCGGGTCGCTCGGGACGAGAGCAACGGGTTTGCAAGAAACAAGAGACCGCCGTGGAACTTGCTCAACCCTGAAACTTATAAGTTACCCAACGTCAAACGTTTTCAAATTTTAGTTCCCTTTTGTTTTCATGTGAAGCAATTGTTGGTTGTTCAATATACGCGGTATTGTGGCGCGTAGCCTTCTGCTCGTTTTCTGAGGAACATGAGGTGTGCTGAGTCTTCATGGAGGATGATCCTCTTGCCGTGGGCGGTGTTGCTCGTGTCCGCAGTCAGAGCATCTGAATACGAATACCTGAGCTGGAAGTCGGACCTGTACAACGGCGGGCGCAGCTATGGCAAACCTCCTCAGTGCATGGATATCCCGGACGACCTGCGGCTCTGCTACGGCGTGGGCTACAATCGTATGCTGCTGCCAAACCTACTGGACCACGAGACCATGTCTGAGGTCAAGCAGCAGGCTGGGAGTTGGGTGCCCCTGGTGCACAAGAATTGTCACCCAGGCACGCAGGTTTTTCTGTGCTCGCTGTTCGCCCCTGTGTGCCTGGATCGACCGATCTATCCTTGCCGGTGGTTGTGCGAGGCTGTGCGGGATGGCTGCACCCCCATCATGGAAGCGTTTGGCTTTCCCTGGCCAGAGATGCTCACCTGTGACAAGTTCCCTCAGGACGACGTCTGCATGGCCATGTCACCGCCCAATGCCACGACGGAGCCCATGCCTACAGGTAAGCTCACATCAACACACCAGCCAATATGGATTTTTTTTGGAAATGTAAAAGCTACAGCATGTGTAAATCAAAGAAAAATTACATAATTTATAATTTATTTAATTTACTACGTTAAATCTCAAAGACACAAAATTACAGTTATTACAGCCCAATAACGTTTCATTTTATACAATTATTTGAATTCTACCTAACTGTTAAGTTATACCTTTGTGCTCCTTATGAAAGAAAATGCCAGCACAAATGTAATTTTGAGATTTTAAAATTACATTTTATATATCAGATGAGTTTATGGCTGAATGTAATTTTGAGATTATTTTATTGCATGTTCTATCAGATGAGTTTATGGCTAAATGTAATTTTTAGTTTATTTAATTGCATGTTATATTAGCTGAGTTTATGGCTAAATGTAGTTTTGAATTGATTAAATTACATTTTATATATGGCAAAATGGTACCTAACCATTTTATGTTTTTTAAATAAATACTTTTTTCAGTGTTAATTGTGTGTTTACCACACCAGAGTGTACTTAAGTAGTGCATGATTGAGTGAGTTTCAGAGCCAAATGAGCCAGGCATTGCTTTTGTCACTGTGTAAGAACTGACACCTGTGTATCTGAAGACAGAGGAAATGTTATTTCAGGAGTTAAGGTCTGTTTACAGATGTAAATCCCCATTCACACAATACAAATACAACCTTTTGTGAGACATTTACCCATGACCTTTGGATATATTTAAAGGAAAATTTACCTTAGCTTTTTTGTAATTACATCTTAGTTTTTCATACTGGTTTTAGTGCGTGTTAATATTTCCCACTATTGACAAAGAAGTAATGTTGTAATATTCTCTAACATATATGTTAGTAATCCGATTAAAGGTATTTGTGTTAGGGGAACAGTTCTGGAATCCAACTGCAGTTACCAACACATAATCTCGATCTTATTGTATAATGACCTTTTAATGAAATGAAGAGATAGAGGTATAGGCATATTATAAAACAAGCTCTCAGGAGGGACAAGAAAAAGGGGTGCCAGAAGTTTCTAACCAAAGCACCTTATCATCTCTCGATAATTGTTTCTTGGCAGTGGACCATCAAGGACTGTTTTTTTGTCTCCTATTTAAGGGTTTTTTAGGCCAAAAAATGCATTTTAAATACACAAAGCATTAATTTTACTTTTTTTTTTTGAGGAAAATTATTCTCTGTAAATTCTATTTAATTTAGCAATCGTTGCTATGCTGCACGAATGTTCTAGCTGATAGCTTTCATTGACCGACATATAACTACTGTCATTTACATTAGACATAACTCAAATTGGACTTGTACTAATGTTTTTTACAGAGTATTCTTGCAGTACATTTTAAGAAACCGTGCAGAGTTAATAGGTCTTGTGGAGGTTCCTATGGTCTCTCACATTGAGATTACACTGCACTCACTGTTTAGACCTAGAAGGACCTGCTTTGGTCAATGGTCATGTAAGGAGGGGGGGTATATGGCAGTCTGCAGTGAGCTGACTGACTCTGTGGTGTGGGCAGGGGCCTGCTTTCTTGAGAAAAGGCCCCTGTTTTGGCTGTGTATAGACCACACAGAGTCAGTGGTCTCAGACGTCACCTGTTAGCATTTGTTGTCAGCACTGGCGATAAATAAGCCCACCGCTTTCCCCCGGCTCAGCGGCATATAGACTCAGCCTTATGTGATTCATCTTTAGAAAGTTCTTTATCAGACACATAATGATGATTTACCTCCTCTCTCTGGCTAAAGATTGACAAAGACTGACACCAGGAACTCTAATCTCCTAATGGCTATTAATGGCAATGTGTTAACAATGTTTGCCACTATCTGCTGGTAATTGATTTTAAAAGAGAATCAAGTTGAAATTGGTAAAGGCCCCCCTTAAGAGTGTCTATTTTCACAAGCCCTTCACACCATGGCGTTACTTTCACAAGCGTTTGTCAAACACATGTAATGGACAACTGGCAGCCACAGTCAAACAGGGTAATGGAGAGGAAACTGTGTCCATTTATATTTTCATCAGCCAGACCTTTTATTAAGATATATTACCAAATATATCCCATTTGAAATATATTCTCCAGAACGTACAGCTTTTTGTGTAGCAGTTTTGGAACAGTCAGCTGTTGGCACAGAAGAATCAATTTTTGTCAGTGTAAGGAAAACAAAAAAAAAGCACTGGAGAAATATACACAGATATGCCTGAAACCAAACTACATTTGGCAAAAACAAATTTGGAGATTTTGCCTGCACTTGCTATTCCTTTCTCAATCATTTGAATTTCATAGCACTTTTTGAACATTTATTGATTGCATCATATAACATATAGGTTCCGTTTTTTTTTTTTTTGCTGTGATTTCCGAGAGAATGTAATGAGTAAGATTTTAGGAAGCATTTGCAAATACATGGCAGAAAAATGAGGAAGCAAGCATGATGTGTATTAGCCTACATTTAAACCTCACAATGTGATTATGTATCTATACTACCCAATAGTCCATTCCCTTTATATTGTTGCATTAGTGTGAAATGGTTGGTTCAAAGGCCTTTCTGAACCTATCTATCTAGAATGTTGCAGATAGCAGGCAGCGCTATTTACTGCAGCTCTTAGTTACAGCTGGCTATAAAAGCCAGAGGACATTCTATACTGAGGTCAGGTCATCAGAGCGCTGACCAGAGTTGTGCTCTACAGAGTCACGTCAGATAGTATCGCTGTCCGCACACAGACGGCCGCGCGCTGTAAGACTTGTGTTGCTCGTAAGGTATAAGCGATTTGGCCAATGGAACCCACCAGGCAACATTGTGATTTGTGATGTGATTTGTTTTGTTTGTTAAAATACATTTGTACCGGCCATTTAGAGACCATTCAATCATTTAACACTAGAAAGACCAAAGCACTGCAACCTTTAAGTTTAAATGATAGATTTACTCAAACGGAAACGGCATAAATACAATACCCACTTTAACCCTCTCAACACCTTCACAATCTGAAGCTGTGCATAAAGAAATACTGTAATCAGAGAAGGAAGTATGTGTTATAGTAGTTTTGCATTGAAGATACAATGAAGATGTTCTCTTTTCTATGTATATGTTTTTATTCATTTTTTTGTGCATTTGCTATATTGACAGAAACAGTGTCCCTTATTTCCTCTACAGGCTCTTCCAGTTGTCCTCCTTGTGACAATGAGATGCAAACAGATGTGATTTTGGAACACATGTGTGCCAGCGAGTTTGGTAAGCATCCTCCAGACACCTACTGTGCCAACCATTCACACACACAGGCACAGCTCACTGTAACATACCTATTAGTGAATGCGATCGATGCTTGTTGATCACCTTCACTCAATAAATGATCACCTAAATACGTAATACATGCGTCTGCAGAAGTACTGTACTGTAGGTCAATAAACAGAACGAGGTGCTAGGCGCATCTGTCCACCACAACCATGTGGAAGGCTGCAGGGGAAGGGAGGAGAACAGTGCGAGCCATTAAAAGCTGCAGACAGGAGAATTAAGGCTTACATACTGCTGTCTGCGAGGCATGCGGCCCTTCGCCTATGGCACGCGCGCTTCAAGCTATACATAATCGACGCAACCTGAACTAGGCGCCATAGCGATATTGTCCATAACGAAAGGTGGCACTATATACAAGAATCAGTAGGAACGGCACAGTTTTATTGAGGAAGTTGTGCGAACTCCTGTCATATTGTTTTAATTCTGATTCAGTGATTAGGCTGAATGCCAAATAGGCAATTACTTTTCTAAAATTCTTACCAGCCTCTAAAGAGAAGTGCACATAAAGATGTGAAGTGTAGGCTGTTACGTTTAGAATCATTTCGTTCTAATTATGCTTAATTCAGCAGTTAAGCATGCCAACGGCAATGCATATTCTTAAAATATTCACAAATATGGTTTGCAATTGTTGCTCTGTCCCGAATCCCGATCTATTCCTTCCGGACGTTTTGTAGGCCATCTGCATTATTTTATCAGTATATGGAGAAGACCCAAAAAAGCAGTGGTACGTGCCATGGCTCACGACAGGCGCGCGGTGCCAACGCACCAGGTCGCGGCCACAAATCTGATGTAATTTATGGCGTGCGCCATTGCGACTCCTTCAAGTATAAACCAGGCTTTAAGGCCACTACATACTACCAAATGCGTGGCCTCGTGTGACACGAGCGCTTGGCGCTAAGCATACTTCACTCGGACGCATCGGCTATTTCTGTATACAACTACTACAACTACTACTGTTTTTTATATGCACACATTGTTTCCCATGAACAATATTGGTGTAACTAAGATAAGAAAGAAAGAAGAAAAGAAAGAAGGAAAGAAATATTTTTTATATGCCTAGAACACTCATTTGTGAGCTTAATAAGGCATTCATTGCCATTGCCATTGTCCATTTAACTATTCAATTGTTAGGCCTATTTTCTTAGAGACGCTGAGAAATCTCTACTGGGAATTTGAAATAAGGAGATCAATGGATCTTTAATAATAACATGTTATAGAGGATATTGTAATAGATGATCAATTTTATTTTTATCAATTAAATGATAATTATAGAACAATGTACCTCCAAGTGAACAATACAAATAACTAAATATTGCGCAATATTTATTTTGTAAAATGTTGTACAAGTTTATTGCTGTAGCCATCATTTTCCTGACCATTTCCATCTTGATTCCAAGTAGGCCCGGGAAACACTAACTTGGTGTATTGGAAACAGACATTCCTTTAGTTCTCAGGAAAAGTTAAAAGTTATATTTATTTAATGAATCACACTCTTGTTTATCCTGTGGTGATGGGACTTGGTTTTCTGTACCATTCCTGGTTTGCCAAAAGGAGAATGGCACATTATTGGCTTGTTTCATCTCAGATTAAGACAGATGTTGTTTGCTTCCTTGTCATAAATTGCTTAACCCCTTGACATCTGAGAGCACAGACAGTGACTGGTGGATTAGATGCCCTACTTCTAACCTCAATGCAGGTTTCAAGCCACAAGGGACAAAACTTTCATGAACTTCAGTTAACATGTCAGTGTTACTGGTTTAATGCAGAGATTAATTACATCAAAAGTGATATACTTTTTGAACAACAGACCCATTTGGCTTACTTTGGGTTACTTACTTAATGTCAAAAAGGACAATAGATCAAAACACCGGTTTTTAGAGTGTCAAAGAAACCTTTATAGAAACTTTATTTTCTATTTGGACAGTACAGTAGATTTGTAACTAAAATTAATTTGACTGAATAGTGGCTGACATAAAGGAATCACTGACTTATTTTCGTATATAGCTCTTTATTAATCACCATAGAACAATTATTTGTACAATATGCTTGCTCTGGCAACGAATTAGCATTTTTGTCCCATGAAGATCTCAGTTCTTGGAATTGCCTTCTTGCGAAAGACTCGTAAATAAATTATAAAGTTTTTCTAATATTTCACGTTTGTTTTCAATGATATGTAATTGTTTCCTTTCAAAGATGTGATGTGATTTGGCAGTGCCAATGTATGTGATCTATACTGTAGGTAATTATTGAGAAGGTGAGACCAGCATGAATGAAACAGTTAAAAATCTGTGTTCTTATACAACAGAATACACCTCTTTCTAGCACATTGGTGGGCATACATGTTTTCAAGAAGCTCAGTCCAGAATTGAACATATTCCCAGTAAACATCTAAGAATGTAACAGTTTCATTAAAGGTCCTAATTAATTTGTTCCTAAACATCCAACCCCGAGCCACCCTTTTGACTATTTTAGCCACTCAACACTTTATCTCTGTGCTTAAGGTTTTACAGCACCTCATTGACACACATCTCCAGAGCCCCACAATTACATCTGCCCTCCATCTCTGGCAACCTGCTGTGTTGTTTTTGCCAAATCCCCATTCTGATACAGTAAACAGGTTCTGCTCTGGGCCCGATCACCATATCTTATGGGATCAAGCAAGTTTGCCTATTGTCAGAAAGCCTGACATAATGCCCCCCCACTGGGTTTACAACACACTATAAATGGACCAGAGGTCTGACTTACCTTCAACAAACAGCATTGGAAGCCAGGTCAGGGGCAATAGACAAGCAGAACCACCATATCTTATTTATGTTGTTAATCATGGATTGTGTTGTAGTGCCTGTACATGCTAACTGTTAATGCTTGAAGAACAACTGTGCACTAATCCGGTATGTGGAAGGGACGGTAACGAGTACCAGGCTTGGCACTAGTGTGGGAGCGGCATTATAAACTACAAAGGGACACAATAATGAATCTTTAATGGCCTTTATCGGGCTATGATTTTTAATAAAAAATAATTACAATAATTACAAAATCACAATGTGTGACGACAGTGTGTGTCGTCAGTGTGTCTTCTTGACATTGATGACAATTTACAGGCCTACACAAAACAAGACGGACCAAGGGTGAAGTGTAAAGAGACTCTACAAAACACTGATGAAAACATACTGATATTGATATAGCGAAGGTAGTTATTTCAATGTTACTATAAACTGCAGATTATAGTGAGTGGCTAAAATAAATTCAAGTTAGAGTCTAGGGATTATTTCAAATGTCATATTTATCTAGATTAAATTCTATCATGGCGGGCCGGGGTTGGGGGGCTCTCTTTTATGACTCATACATTATGAATGCTGCTCATTTCTTTATGATTGTGGTGAACACAAAAGCTCTTCACTGGTTTTGAGGACTAGAGACGCAGGATAAATGTCCTAATCCTTACCATGTACATTGTTAATACCTGGAAGAATGGGCTTGTTCTTTTCCTACACTGTAATTGGCAGTGGAGAGATATGATTAAAAAGATGAAACCAAAGGGCAACACCTTCAGGTGCCCTTTCAGGTTCTTAGTTGTATCACGTCAAACATTGTGAAGTGACTAGCAGTGAGTCATAGATATAATTATATGATTCTCGGGTGCATGTTATAGTTATAGATGAACGATTGCAAGGAACTGTTTTTTAAAGTGTTTGTATATGACTTTTTGCCACTAGATGGCACACTAAGCACACGTACTATCTACTCGCGCTCGGCCGGCTAAGACAACAAAGAACAGAGGAGCTCAGATTACAACACACACAGGGAGTATACAACATCACAAGGTCATTGCCAGTACTGTATATATACACAGTATAGCTGTAATGTACATGGAGATCTGGACCACCATGGTCTGGTCTGACTCATGCTCCATTTCAGAGGACAAATTTGAGGAATCAAAGAGATTAGAAGGTTAAATAAAGTTTAGTGAAAGATCAGCACTATTGGGGTAATACAAATCCCCTGCATGCGATTAGGACTGAGCTAATAAAAAGACAGTTGTTGCTGAAGCACCAATAGTTCACAAGATACATTACTTTGAACCATACAGTAGGATCAGGTCCTTTAGAGAAATGATCGTGTATAGTGGTGTCTACCATGGACTCTATTATGGTTTGGACTGATGTCCAATAATACTTATAGTCACTGTGAGGTGCTTTGAATACACATTGAAGAGATTACAGTAATTTCCCTTTAATGAAAGGTGGTCACTGATGCTGGAGAAAGATTGTGGATATTGATCTCGACCAAAACAAAAACACCTCTTCCTTCAGTTACACAATACAGTAGGGCGCTCCCTCAGAAGCTCCTCTCCCCAAATTGAACATACTAGGATTGTGTTTTTGGTGTGGTCTGCACCACTTTGTTTGTATTCCCATTTACAGAGCCAGGGCCAGAGTCGTTTTCAATGCAAACATGGAAAGAGATATTTGCTGATTTGGACAAAAAACTGTATTAGCTTACAATTGCTGAGTCCACCTTTAAGTGGTGCCAGTGATTGAGTTAATTCATATTTCTTACATGGTCCTTCTATGTTTTGATTACAGCTTTTAAATCAAAGATTAAGGAGGTGAAACGAGAGAACATGGACCGCAAGGTAATCCTGCAGAAGAGAAAGAAGTTCTTGAAACCGGGAGACCTGAAGAAGAAGGACATAAAGAAGCTGGTGCTATACTTGAAGAATGGTGCCGACTGCCCCTGTCAGCAACTGGACAACCTGGCCAACCACTACCTGATCATGGGCCGCAAGGTGGACAAGCAGTACCTGATTACGGGAATCCACAAGTGGGACAAGTCAAGCTCAGAGTTTAAAAAGGCAATCAAGAAACTCAAAACCTACAAATGTCCTACCTTCCCAGATACCTTCAAATAATATGCTGGCACACACACATACACACACTTGTTGCAACTCATCGTACATAGAACTTGCACAACCATAAAAAAACATACATTATCTTTACTTTTGATTGTTCAGTTTATATATCTATATATCTTTTGTATATTTACTGATATACTTTAGAATTGCCATTGTTCATTTCACGTCGAATGTGTTGGTGACTACATAGTTGGGTTTCTCTAAGGACATTGTAGTAAAAGCCCTTCTTCATTCAAACATTTCCACTATATATATACACAGTATGTAGATATTTGTCTTATACTATATGAGAAATCTCTGAACTTTGTGTTGCTCTGATCATATATTAATAGCTCATAGAACCAATGACTAGAATATGGAATTTACAAATCCTGGCATGTTAAGATTTAAAGGCTACACTGTAGAGGAAAGCTTCAGATAGAGTAATTGTTAAATAACTTATTGATAGTAGTATGATAGAATGCTCCTTTTACCTGATTGTTTTTTCAAATAATAACTGCACTACTGCTAATTCTTATCCTTTTATTTCTTTTTACTTGGAAATCAGAACTGCTGTTCTACTGTTCTATATCCACCATCTGATTAGCAAAATTCAGAAACTATGTAAAACATCGAACATAATATGTAACATGCAGAAAAGTCTGATTTGTCATTAGTATGTTGTCAGAAGATATTTGGCCAAATCTTTCTTTTGTAATCACTGTCCACATGTAATATAATTAATTATAATGTGTTTTTTTTATGTTAGAAAACACATAATTAAAAAACAGTGCAGACAGCCAAATCTGTATTTTGAATTGTTTTGCTCAGTTGCTGGTTCATGTAAGCACTCTGTTGTTTTATGATTTGAATATCAGCAGTGTGTCACTGCTTATAACATGTACATACAAATTTTACATAAATATGAAAAAAATGATGTGATATTTTTTTGGTTTTTACTAACTTAAACACCACGATTAGGGCTTTCTTCATATACATCTTCCTATATCTTGGGACCATGGATATATTTCAGTCAGTAGCAATCACGTAAACGTTGTCTGTGTGAATTAATTTAACTGTAAATATGTTGTTTATGAAACATGTCTTGATATATTTTAAGAAAACAGAAATAGCAGGAGTGCTTCAGGTATTCCACTTGTAATTGTGTCCACCAGTGCTCTTGTTCAGATGAATAATTTTCAAAAAAAGGAAGGCGCAGAAAACCACTATGATGAGTGGCAATGCGACTTCAAAAAACAAGGCACTCAAGCGGAGTTAGTGAAAAAAAGCCTTTAATGTATAGGCTAGGACATTTAGGATGTTTTAGATTTGGCTTTATATCAATCCCATATACAGTAGGCCTTCTTAATGCACAGACACATGCATCTATTACTTGTAATAACCATGTCTACAGGATCATCTTTTGCGGTCGATTTACCAAAAGGCATCCATCCCTTTATTCTACTAGTGGTCTACAAGGTTTTAACATATTAAAATTGTCTTGCATTTTCTGACCATCCTGTTAAATGTGATTTTATGCTATGTGCACATTGTTTGCTTCCATAAAGCCAAACATGACATGTGCTTCCTATACAGCCTGCATGAATTCAAACTAGCATGCAGTTGTTTCTAGTTGAGTGCAACATTTTAACATTTTGGAAAGAAAATATTTTCATATATGAATGTTTTTATTGCATCTACTATAAACATGTACTTCAAATAATCCAAATTATTTTTGTAATGTTCTATGAAGTTATTGGTGGTTTTAGTTAGCTGCTCGGAATACATTATAATACATTATAATTGTGAGCTATACATCATTAACAGTTCCTGTTTAGATTGAGTGCTTTCTTAGCACTGTCAGTTGTCAAAATCCAAGATTAATTTCAGTCAGTCAATCAACTTCAATCAGTCACTGATGGAAGCTAATTTTATGGTCATGATTTTCCCAAGCATTTTAAATTCTATACAATAATGCGCCAATATGTACATGACGATATGGAGAGACTTAAGATGGAGATATTATACACATACTGAAGGTAAAATGTAGGTAAAATATTGATATACTGTAAGACTACTGCAAATTTTTATTTTCATTTTTTTATTGATCATATGTCAACACAATGCAGATAAACAGACACACAATGAATGTTGTGCTGTTTTTATCTGTCAATAAAAAAACCTTGTTAAATACCAGGAAGTATCAAACGGACCAACGTCTTTCCCATCTGGTTTCAGTAATGGCTTTGCTATTGGGAAATACATGTCAGATGTGGACTGCACTTTCTAATCATTACTTCAGCTGTCTTCAAAAGGTACGCAGGAACTCAGTGCATCTTTGTCTTATTAAGAGATTGTCTGCAAAGAACATCCTTTTGGATTCATATGCCATATATCCACAAATTGACAAACCTCGATGAAATACTACTCTGATTTTGTAGCATCTTAATCAAGGAAGGTATTCCATTAAGTGTTCAATATCACTACCATACTTAATTCTTTGAATATAGATTAAAAAATGATATGTGAAAAAAAAGAAGGAATGTTCTTTTGATAACCATTAATAATGATGTGTGGACAGTACAGAACATGTCCTTCTGTGTAAAAAACGCTTGGCATCATGAAAATACATTTAAATCTCTGGCGAGGCGGTAGGTTTATAAATATTTGTAAAGCAATGAGCACCTTGTCTTTTGGTTTAAGAAGTACATCCATGTCTACACATTAACAGAAGGAAACAATAAAGTGTAATTAAGACTTATAGTGCAAATATTTGGCAGAAAATACGCTGTTGTAACGTTAGACATGCTTTTTTTCCCCCAGAGGGTCCGAATGTTTTTGTTTTATGGACCTTTGAACCACCGCTGAGAATGAAGGCTTTTATTTTTTCAAGTGAGGCAGTTCTGTTTTTAATCCGTCTAAGCTCCATCAAAGGCACAACTATACCACTAAATGCTATAAAAAAGCACACATCCGAAGGATGTAATGTTATAGTTGAACGCCATGTTTTATGGCAGAACTGTCAGTAGCCCATGCATAATACATACATACTGTACATATTATGCATTGGCTGTACAGCACAGTCGTAAAGCACAAACGTCAAATGAAATGAGCAACAGAATAATTAATTTGATCAATATGAAATACATAGCAAGCACAATTTGTTAATAATGATACAATTAATCTTATTTTAAAACCACTTTCCACATTGTCAAGTTTTGTGAAAGAGCACCATCTCAACTGAGAGTTAAGATCCTGGTAACTTCACCTGAGTGTTTTACATTAGCAGTCGTTTAAATAGTGTTTCTGGCTCCGATGCTGACCTGGACCTCGAAGGAGCAAACCATTAATGTCTTTGGCCTGCTGGCAACACTCGGGGAGAGGGATGGTTTGACCCTCTGTGTTTGTGGACAACTTCCCTGAAATTCCGGGATCTTGGTCAAATTGGCAGATTAGTTCTATCAATCATTTCACTGTTAACTGGCCAGAACCTCAGGCAGTTTGACTCTCACACATTGTTTTTATGCTGCTGCTCACAGCATGTGATCATGACTTTAGCAGGTTTTTGAATAGAGGGGTGTATGTGTGTGTGTGTGTGTGTGTGTGTGTGTGTGTGTGTGTGATGGGGGTTATATCCTGAAAGGAGACTGAGTAACAGAGAAACAATTGTTGTCTTACTCACCCAACCTCACAAAGAGTTGTGAGTAGAGATTTTGGAGTGCGTTGCCCATGCGGCCAACTGCCATATGTTTTTGAATAATTGCCATTGGTTTTAAGAGGGTGATGTCATTGTAGGTTTGCTGTTCCAGTAACTATATTCCTGCAGGACTGGATTTGATCCTTGACATTACGGGATTCTTGCCACATATTTGGTTGCTCTTTCTAAATTATAGGCGAGAAAATATTTGCAATAAATAAGGAAGGGGGGCAGTTTATATCAACAAGATTCAGCTGAGGTTTTTAACAAGATAACGGAGAAGTTTCTGGAAATCCTCGCTGCATTTAAGAAGAAAATACACCTCCATTAATTATATGTATATGTGTGTATTTATATATATGAATATGTGTGTATATATATGTATGTATATATGTATATGTATGTGTATATATGTGTATATGTATA
>JAODUE010076547.1:0-15109 GCA_027564755.1 Amblyopsis hoosieri
GTTTGGTGGTGTGGCCCAGAGGCATATATTCACACTGTCAGAGATGTTACACACAGTACACACACACACACACACACACACACACACACACACACACACACACACACAGTACACACAGTACACACACACACACACACTTAATGTTGTTTAATCTTGTTTTATTGTGTGTGTGTGTGTGTGTGTGTGCAGTACCTGCCCTCCCTGGGCTATGCCAAGCGTTGCCATCTGATGAACCCCATGGTACCCGGGCTGACGGGCAGCAAGATGAGCTCCTCAGAGGAGGTACACGCCCAAAGAGAATATAACTTAGCAGAGAGGTTTCAACAGACGCCTTGTAATTTTTGGAAGGAGGGGGGGGTGACCTTTCACCCTTTCTGACCCAGCGTTCCATGCAAGTCAATGGGGCGGTACAGGGATTTCACCATGCTATAGCATTTCTCTCTGGGGGGTGATAATGGATATTAAGAGTATGTTACATTAATAGCGTAACAGTGTGGTTCCGGAAGTTCATTTCCCATTAATTTTCTCAATTGACTTTTCTGAAAATCCTTAATAAAATGTTTTAAGCTTGGAACCGAGCCAAACAGCTACGAGGTTGTGATTCGATGGTGTATGCTCAGGTAGAAGCCACAAGTTTGTATGACATCAACCTTGTTTTAAGATAAACATGATTTATTCGCGATATCACAGATAACTACTACAGTACCCACAATCCTAAAGTGTGAAAGCAACGTCTCTGATTGGAGGAACTGGCTGTCCTCGTGATACCATCCTAATCTCACAAGCTTGCTTTAGCGCTTCGGAGCTGTTCGGAACGTACAGTATCCTGTTAGACTAGCAACCGTTCGTGCAACACCATGGTAACTAGTGTGGTGGTGACAACATAACAAATGTATTGAAACACTAACCGTAAACTAGGGCTGCACGATTAACCAGATGTTTCCCAGATGGACTTGTGTCTATAAATCCATGTGGCATGTCAGGTTGTATATTTACATACAGTATTTAATACTATGGTAAAGAGCACGTTTAAGCTTTGATATCAAAGGAAACGGAACCATAAGAGCTGCTTACTATATCGCAATCACAATATCTGCCAAACTAATCGCAATTATACGTTTTGATCAAATCGTGCAGCCCTACCGTAAAACCCACGTGACTAAAGAGCCAAGACGTTATTCTCTCTTAGCCACTGAGCGTTGCCAATCTGAAGTTGTATCTGCTGCCCACCGCAGGAGTCCAAGATCGACCTCCTTGACAGGAAGGAGGATGTGAAGAAGAAGCTGAAGAAGGCCTTCTGTGAGCCTGGGAACATCCAGAACAATGGAGTGTTGTCCTTCGTCAAGCATGTCCTGTTTCCCCTTCATGGAGGTACGGGACCCTTACTTTGCATGTAGCATTTAGCACGCACGCACACACACACACACGCGTACAGAATTTTGCGCGCACGCACACAAACACTCACGTACAGCATTCAGTGCGTGCGCACACACATACACACACACACGTACAGCGTTTAGCAGAGGCTTTCATCATAAGCGACTTACAAACAGTACGTCGTCATAATAAATATGACAACATTTAGTATGTGATCGTATATATGGCCAGTAGAGGCTCTCAGTTCCCAGTAGAGGCCCTCGGTGACCAGTAGAGGGCGGTGTGTGTCTGTGCTTCAGAGTTCTGCATCAGGCGAGATGCCAAGCACGGTGGAGACAAGATCTACACAGTCTTCCAGGAGGTGGAGAAGGATTTTGCAGAGGCGGTATGTTACACCCTCAGCCACAACGCGTTTCCCAGCATGCCTCAGGGCTGGGCTGGGCTGACCCCTCTGTGACCCCTCTGTGACCCCTGCAGATCATCCACCCGGGGGACCTGAAGGCCTCGGTGGAGGTGGAACTCAACAAGCTGCTGGAGCCAATCAGGAAGAAGTTTGAGCAGCCGGAACTCCGCAAGCTGACCAATAGTGCCTACCCAGACTCAAAGAGTGAGCGCACACGCACACACACACACGCGCACACACACACACACACACACACGCGCACACAGCCCCATGTTGATAGTGGACCACTCTGGCACACCTGTCTGTGCGGCGGTGTCAGCACTCCACCTGGTGGACACAGCTGGTGCTGAGCATTGCTGTAGTGTAACCGTGGTAACCGTGTGTTGTGTGCAGAGGCAGGGGGCAAGGCTGCTAACGGAGGAGGAGGAGCAGATGAAGATCTGGCTCCCTCCAGACTGGACATCAGAGTGGGCAGGGTCCTCAGTGTGGAGAAGGTAGCGCACGCACGCACGTGCACACGCACGCAGACGTCCCGTATATATCTATAGCATCTTAATAGTCCTGAGCTCTCCAGGACCAGGGTTCCCTACCCCTGATCTATAGCATCTTAATAGTCCTGTAATGGTGGATTCCTCCCTCCTTTCCCAGGGGGAGGAGCAGTTACGAGGTTGTCGTCTGTTTCCATGTGAACAGTGCTATGCTGGTGTAGCCAGCCCGTATTCACACATGGTGAATATGGTCTGGCCACGCTCCATTGGGAAGTGTTAGCTGGCGCTGCCCCCTGCTGGGCGTAGGCCTCTGGGTCATGTGGAAACTAGTGGACAGCGTTTAAAACACTCGGCGTTGCTACAACTGTTCTGATGGCCTCATCTAGCTCTCTCTACGTGTAGAAACACGCTTGACGTCAACGTCACCTCACTACCACACCCTTACTGGACCGCCAGCAGGGTGTCTGCGAAGCACTGATGCCAACAGTTGCCAGTGTTAGGCCGGGAGTCCACCAAAGCTTTTTTCCGCAGGTGAAAATGGCAGTCGCTCTGCTGAATAAGCCCAACTGTCAGCGCTATGAAGCGTTTTTGGAAGTGCAGCGTTTCTTTCAGCTGAGACGCTTTGGTTGCTATGGAACAGAATCTCCGTGGGAATTCATATGTTGCAAATAGATGCTAGTTTGTGTTATCAACAAATTATTTAATTTGTAATATTCTATACATTATTGTTCCTGGTAGTGTTGTGGTAGTCCGGGGATATCATCTGACTATCAATTTATCATTTGTTGCTGTCGTCGTGTGCAAGACGTGACGGTTGCTCGTAGTATTTGTCCCGCCCCTTCACCGCTGCGATTGGACGGCCGGGGAAACAGTGACAGTGATGGGTGCGGCGTTTCACCCAAAAGTTGAACATTTTTCAACTTGAAGAAACGCTCAGCGCCACGCCACGCTCATGGAGTTTTTAGAAGCCTGGAAAAACGCGGCGCTCCCATTGGAATCAATTGAATAAAAACGCGTTGGTGGACACGGGGCTTTAGGGGCTATGTAGACGCAGCTCTCGTCTCACACCCTGAGTGGTCACTCCCTGTCCGCCAGCATCCGGACGCTGATTCGCTCTACCTGGAGAAGATTGACGTCGGGGAGGCGGAGCCCAGGACGGTGGTCAGCGGGCTGGTGACCTACATCTCCCAGGAGGCTTTGCAGGACAGGATGATGGTGTTGCTGTGCAACCTGAAACCCCAGAAGATGCGGGGCATCGAGTCCCAGGCCATGGTGCTTTGTGCCTCAGTGTGAGTACTGTTGCTAGGAGACGGAAGCTAAACTATCCATTACCTGCCAATGTGTCTCAGAGAAACTAAACTTACACAGTAACAGATCAAGTAAATGCAATTACTGTATTCCACCACTAGAGGGTGCAGTAGCTGTGGATTTTTTGTGCTGGAAAGAAGCTAATCTTTCATGTCCAACAAATCCTAAAAGAGAAAACGTGTTTAATCCTAGCTCTCTCTGATTGGCTGGTTTCTAGCGAAGGAAACCCCAAGAGGTTGGAGCCTCTGGACCCCCCAGAGGGCTCGTCGCCAGGAGAACGGGTGTTTGTTGACGGATACGGGGCGGGCAAGCCGGACGAGAAGCTGAACCCCAAAAAGAAAGTCTGGGA
The DNA here is from genome assembly GCA_027564755.1 of Amblyopsis hoosieri. Taxonomy (NCBI): domain Eukaryota; kingdom Metazoa; phylum Chordata; class Actinopteri; order Percopsiformes; family Amblyopsidae; genus Amblyopsis; species Amblyopsis hoosieri. The sequence continues at coordinate 3,926 of JAODUE010076547.1, forward strand.
GAAACTACAGGTGAGATACGCCTGTGGACCTTGTTAGACCTCTGCAGCCACGTGACACAGGCTCATTGAATTATGGATGTCTATGTGTGTGCATGTGTGTTTCACTTCCGAGTTAGAAATGAATGAAAATGGTGAGACTCAAAGAGAGACTGCTGACTCCTTCTTCGTTTAAAGTCCTGTGTGAATTGGAACACGTGTACGAGTTAGATGTAGCATTAGCAACATGTAGCTAGATGTACGAGTTAGTAGTAGCATTAGCAACATGCAGCTAGCGGTATAAGCTAGATGTAGCATTAGCAACATGCAGCTAGCGGTATAAGATAGATGTAGCATTAGCAACGTGCAGCTAATGGTTTGGGCTAGATGTAGCATTAGCGACGTGCAGCTAACTGTATGGGCTAAATGTAGCATTAGCAACGTGCAGCTAACGGTACAAGCTAGATGTAGCATTAGCAACGTGTAGCTAGCGGTACGAGCTAGATGTAGCATTAGCAACGTGCAGCTAACGGTACGAGCTAGATGTAGCATTAGCAACGTGCAGCTAACGGTACGAGCTAGACGTAGCATTAGCTAGATGTAGCATTAGCAACGTGCAGCTAACGGTACGAGCTAGACATAGCATTAGCTAGATGTAGCATTAGCAACGTGCAGCTAACGGTACGAGCTAGACGTAGCATTAGCTAGATGTAGCATTAGCTACGTGTGTTGACACCAGGCATGTTCTGCGGTGTTCCCCGGCAGGCCGACCTGAGGGTGTCTGAGGCATGTGCGGCCCAGTGGAGAGACCGGCCCCTGATGACCAAGCTAGGACCGGTCACATGCAAAACGCTGAAAGGAGCTAACATCAGCTAACGCCTCCGTTCCCCCTGCTGATGGTGCACGCTCGTCACCGTGGTAACGGCAGGATCACATCGGCTCATAGGACAAACAGGAGGGATGGAGTGGGGGGGGTGGTGGTTAGACACTTGACAACTGGCTTTGACGTGTACAAGAAAAATTGTCAATTATTCCAATACCAATTTAACTGTAATAATAACATGAGATCCATTTGAGATTTTACCAGGAAGAATCCACTGTCATTGATTCACATATTGTCCAGAATTGATCAATTGCATGTAATCAAACCTGGTTAAACATGTATATCATAAGACCGACAAAGTAGGAAAAGTCTCTTGACCTACAATGTCTCAGGGGTTTGAAAAGGGTATTTCATGTTCAGTGTATTTACTGCTATCGAATATGTCAAGAGGCCAGATTCATGATGGCATGGTGTCATTTTGGTGGGGTAAAGACCAATAAAACAATGCTAAACTTTGTTAGATTTGGGCGTTTCACAAAAATCATAATCTCTTAAATGTAATTGTATCAATCTGCTATAGGGAATAAATGCTAGAAGGATTCTCTGTTTGGTGCCCTGGTTTTGAATCAACAAACAGTTAAACACAATTGTATTTAAACATACAGCTTGCATACATCTACACAAATTGATGCAAATTGACAATTTTAAATACTTTTATTCATAGAAGTAATACCTGTACATAATTTGCTTTCGTCATCAGATACATTTTGTGACTGAAGATTTTTGGGTGTTTTTTTTTTTTTCTCCATATAATTAAACTGCTTGGCCTGATATTAGAAGGAATATAATTTGTGTAATAACTGACATTACCTCCAGTGTATCATTACATTGAACCAGTCTCTACATTCGTGGCCCCAAATGTAAAAATAAAATATTTAAAAAAAGATATTGAAATTGAAACGTGAATATCTTTATGGGTATTGCGACAACAATTTGGTAAATGAATTGTGAATAAATAGGATGCTGAAAGCCCTGTTCTACTAAAACTACTGAATACTGTAGAAAATGTTTAGTTGAAGGTTTGTGTAGAAGCAGCTATTTATTTTAAATGGATTTCTACAGTTAACCTTAAACACTAAATAACAGGTCTTCTTACATACTGTGGCTTGGTGAAAGTGCATTTTTTTGTTGGAGAATGGCAAAACATGTTTTTGTGAATGTGCAACCTTTTACCCCTTTCAAGCGGAACACCTCAGACAAAAAGCAACAAAGCTGATGAGCCAATAAATACACGTATATTCTGCTACTGCCAAGTGCTAACCTAATTAACTATAGAAGGTGCTCCAACTGATGGCAAATAATGTATAATCTTGTACACACCCTATTATTTGCTGCTTCATCCTGAAGGGCTTTGGAGAAGAAGGAAGGTTAAGTTTAGAAAAATACTCCACAATAAAGCTTTGATTAGAAAAAGGGTACATGTTGCACATTTGTACATTGCATAAATATGTTGGAAGGCCGGCGGGCTAAAGGCTTCTGGAGAAGGAGAACTTAAGTGTCTGTGTCCTGTGGTGGTGTTTCTTCCAGCTGACTGGAGAACTTTGTTCGCCTGGCATGAATTCAGGCTTCGCTCTTTCACCAACCACAGATGCTCAAAACAGTGTTTCTACAGAATCAGGTGTCACTGTTGTAGCTGTGGAAGAAGGGAGAAGAGATGTTCTGTCACATAAAACCACCCACTTAATGTGAATATGAGCTGACTACAGCGGAGTGGTATCTGTGCATTATATAGCAGCCTACATATAGCGTAGCCTACATCTAGCTGTGTATGACTGCAAATTATCTAGTATGTGTTTACAGTATGTCATGATTATATAGTGCCTACACCTATAGCAGTAGGGGTGTGTGTGATACAGTACAGCAGTGGGTCTCAAAGTGGGGGCGGAGGGGTGCCAAAGATTTTAATTAAACATTTATATCACCAGGAAACGCTCTTGAGATTGAAAATCTCTTTTTCAAGAGCGTCCTGGGATTAGGTGATTTCAGAAGTGAAATAACAATTTATTGATTAATGATTAGAAATAGCATATTTTAGCCATACTTGTTATCAAAATAACTATCAAATAATATTACGGCTGTAATGCTTCTACCACCTCTAGGGATAGCGGGGTAGCATATGGCATGAGCTCCCAACACTTTGGGAACCCCTGCTGTACAGTATGCAGAGTTACAGTGGTTCCCGAAGAAGGTATTTCCACTTCATCTGAGCAGCATCTGTCATTGTTAACTTACTTGTCTTCTCTGTCGGCTCGTGCTGCAGTTCCCCGCTCGCTCCAGCATCCGGCGCCACCTTTGCCGACCAAACGGGAACAACAGGCGGTATCTGCGGAGGACCGGATGAGCTCAGATGCGCTGGTTTCCTAGCGACAGGTGGCGGAACTTTGTCCGATCTTGTCGACGTGCCGTTGGACAAAGCGGCGGCAGCCTTGGATCCGTCGGAGACCTGCATGAGCTCCGTCACCAGACTCTGCCTGAGGCTTGCCCGGGCGTCGACGGAGGAGGAGGATGTGGTGCCCGGAGTTTCCATGACGACCCTTTTGCTGTTCCTCGCAAAGATAAAGCTGGCGGTGGACGCGGGTGTCCTGTGCACGTCCGTGATTTCTGACTCGCTCATTGTGCCGACACGGGCCGGCGATCGCACGCCGCAGGGCCGCGCCAGGAAGCCTCCTCTCACAGACATAGCTGCCGTCTTCATGCGGATCGCCTCCTGCAAGCGCACGGAAGGGGGTGCGTTCTGAGCGGTGGCGGGCTCTTTCGCCGCTTGGGGCGGGCATTGCAGAGAAAGAGACTTGCGGATGGGCTTTTGCGGAACGCTGTGAATCGTGTGGAGGCGGGACGGGCTCGAGACGAGGCCGTTCTCCTGAGCCAGCTCTCCCGCGCCCGCTGACTCACAGCCATCTTCCGAAGGAGCGCTACCCTGACCCTCAACCCCGCCGACCGATCTGAGACGCACCATCTGGAGCAGGGACGGGGTGACCAGGGGTATGTTGGCGTCCTCTTTTGGAAACTGGGCACTTTTGTGCCGGGACAGGAGCTCTTTACTCCGGGAGTCACGGTTCGCAAGGCTGGGCTGCCTTCTGAAACTCACACCGGGAACTTGGACCTGGACTGGTGGAGGGGATGCTTGTGGGACACCGGTTTGAGGTGGAGAAGGGGAGGCAGAAACACGAGGCTCAAAAGAAGCATGAACCTCAGTTTGCATAGAAGAATCTGTGAAGTCGCCATTGGGATGTGCTAGAGGACTTTCCACTGGAAGATAGGGGATGCCCTCTGGCAAAGAAGGACAGTTGTGTAATGATTTGTCTCCACCAGCGGGGTGCACCACTGAGCTCGTACCACCCAGAAATGGTGAAGGCTCGCCAACGGTCAGGTCGGCACATTTGTCATCTGTACAACTCACGGCTGCTTCTTTGGTCGAAGCTTCCGCTGCTATGGCGACAACACCGGACCGGCTCGAGAACGCAGTGTCCTCAGAGCGACTGTCCATCACATCTGGCACGAAGGGAGGCGGAGGCAGAGGAAAGTCATCCATCTCATCCTTGCCGCCGAATGAGTCATCCGTTTCTTCCAGAGGAGGAGTAGGAGGAGGAGGTGGTGGTGGCCAGCAAGACTCTACAGAGGGGATCTCCCCTTCCAGAACCCCCTCCAGCGCCTCGGCACGTAGAGTGGGAGGAGACGACTTGCCAGTGGGTGCCGTAGGGTGGTAGGAGGGGGGAGGGGAATGTGGAGGGGAGACCTTAAGACATTTGAGGGTGTCGACAGAGAGCGTATGCTGCTCAGATTGGATCCCTCCCCTGTCTGTCTCGCTGAAGTCTTCTGAACCATTCTGCCGGGGTTCCGGGATGCCGGAGGGGTCCTCCTCGGCTGGATCAACCTCTATGGTGATGCCAGAACACACAGTCGACTGCTGCAACCTGTCTGACGTCTCCCTTGGGAGGACCGATGGCTCCAATCTGGGGGGCGCCGCCGTGGGTTTCTTCACAAGCAGCTCTAGTGTTCCTTCTGTGTCCTTGGTGCTGTCTCTCTTTATCTGAACGTTTTCACTGCCCGGCTCCGTGCGGCCGCTACCCGAAACAGCCGCCGTCGCCGCCTGTTGGGACGACGACAGCGGTGAACCCACTTCCTCTATTGCCGTCGGCAACTTTTCGCAGCTGGCCTTGGCCTGGCCCGCGGTCGTGCCCGTATGTGTGGGCGGGCCGCACAGGAGTGCCACGGTGTGGCTGTTGTGTGCCCACGCTTCCGGCGGCGGCGGGCAGGGTGCCCTGATTTTGGGAGGAGGCGGAATGTGGAACCGCTTCCTGAAAGCCGAGCCAGTAGCTGGCGGCAACGGAGATGGAGAGCAGGTGGGCGGAAGGGTCCCCAGCCCCTCTTCCTGTGCTTGCTGAGGTGGTCTTTTGTTGGCGTTTGTCACCGCCGCCTCCTGAACGACAGACTCGGAGGTCCCGGATGAGAGGGAATTGAGGGAGGGGGACGGGGAAGCATCCGCGGATGACGCCTGAGAACCGGACTGCTCCGGTTTTCCCGGCACCTTGGCCTGTCTGCCCGGCGAGGCCGTAGAGAGGCCCTTCTGGGACATGGTCGGTGTGCCGCTCTGGCTGGAGTAGCCGCTGGAAGGGGACATGGTCCTTTCAAACTTGACCCCCTCTTCCTCTTCCGAGGTCCTCTGAGGAGGGGGGGCACCGCCGGGTTCAGAGGGGGGAACCAGCGGCGCCCCCAGCCCGCTGGAGGAGGTCTGTGGAGGGCCAAGGGAGCCGGGGGAACCCGAACATCTGGAGCCATTCGGAAGACCTGAGCCGCAAGCGGGAGCCGTAGCAGCTCCGGGCTGCGATGAAGCCCCTTCTGCGGAGACCTCCGCGACATCTCGGACATCCGGCGGATCTGTGGATCCCCTGCTGATCTGGTTGCCGTGCAGGGAGTTGATTCTCTGCGGTGGTGCTGGGGGCAGCTTGCTCTTCATCACTGACAGGCTTCGGGTGAAGGACTTGCTGTTCTTCACGATCTGCCCAGCAGAGGGCGACGCCTCAGACCCGCCTCGGCTGGCCCGGCTTCCCGCGGAGGAAAGGTTTGACGTAACTGTCTCAGACGACGGCGAGCGGCTCCTGTGAGAGCCCGAGGCAGCTGCGGGTCTTCGTAAGCGGTTGTCGCAGAAACTGTTCCCTCCGTCTGACTTCGCGGAGGAGGCGGGGCTAGCTGACCCTGACGAGGACCCTGACCCAGGGCCGGCCCTGCTGCTGCTGATGGGGAAGAGGGCCAGGCTGGTACCACGGTCGATCTGGATGACGTCCACGGAGGCCGGCAGCACGGCGTTGGGGATGATCCGGGACAGATAAGGGGCCTGCGGGGAGATGGACATGACCGGGCCCTGGACGCACACAGAACACACATGGACACCCGTGAACACACATGAATGCACGGGAACACGCATGGACACCTAAGCACGCAGGAACGTGCACACACAAACAAACGTAGAACACACGTGAAGACACATGGACACACAAACACATGTAGAGCACACGTGAAGACACATGAACACATGGACACACGGAACACATGAGAACACGCATGAAGACGCATTCTTTGCTAAGGGCACCATTACTCCACTATATCTTAACATAGAAATCAGTTGTTTGCTATTTTAACTTTTACTCAAGTTTTGAATATTATCTTTAAGCATGAAGAAAAACAACAAAACTGTATAGATTATTGTGTGGTTTCTGAACAATAGCAAGGCTATATGCTATCATTGCTAGTGCGCCACCTAGCTAATGGCTCTGACCTGGGGCTCCTGTAGCTGACCAGGCCCGGCGGGAGGGCTGGTGGTCCCGGGGACAGCCAGAGACTTGGGTCTGGAGGTGGGGGGCAGCCTGGACCGGAGCCCCTGGTGTGTGTGGAGGGCTCCCCCTGTTGATGCTCCAGCACGCGCCTCCGGAGAAACACAACCACACAGTCACAAGCAGAAGCAATGACACACTCACAACCTAGCAACCACACAATAATAGCCAGTAGCAACCACACAGTCACAACCCTGGCTCTGTAAATGGGAACACAAAGTGGTGCAGACCGCACCACACAACATTATCCCAGCCTTGGGACATTCAGTGAGTGGACTGAATGTTTAATTAACTTGCTCATTGGACGACACGTTTCCTCAAAAAGTAAAAAAAAAACGCTCTTGAAATACGTTTCCAAAGTTTCCTGCGTTTTAATGGGCGTGGCGATGATGTTGCTCAGCGACATGCGTGTGCTTTGATCTAGTTATTTTAAATATCAACAAGCTTTCTCCAACATCACTGACTCCACCTTTAAATGACCCTCACCTCCAGGTCTGACAGGTTCACCCGCACCCCACCCTCGTGTGCCTGCAGAGGGTCTCCGTCGATGGTGGGGATAACAATGAGGCCCGATTGGTCACCATTGGGAAGGTGGGTGGAGCTTCTGTGCTGCTCTGAAAGGAGAATGAATTCAGCGATTCTAAGATAAAAATATGTCCTCGCAGTCCTCCGCTATCTTACCGTTCTCTGTGCGTGCTGGAAAAATGATCCGGTACTACACAGAGGTAAATCCGTAAATATAAACCCAAAGTGGAGAACACCGCTCACAATAACATTATATATATGTTTTTTTACTGCATTGCTGGGAGTACGAAATCCAAGCATTTCATTGCCATAACTTAACTCCGCCCTGCAGTTATGTAGGGCGGAGCTTCTGAGGGAGCATCCTATGGCATTGAAGGGAGAAGTGTTTTTAATTTGAGTTCAAATGTTAGCACGCGTTCTCGAGAATGATAGTGTACAGTATGAGAACCTGTACTAAACTGCTCATTTTAAAGCGGAATCATTTCTTACTGTAAACCGCTAGCGGAATACGAGAGCCCTGGGATTTTACCGCCCGTATCAATGTAGACTAGGACACATTCGAATACGGTAACCTGTTATCTGCCTCGCCACCATGATCAAAGCTACGCTTTCACATGTGAATTACTGCAGCAGAAAGACGTGAAGAAAATTTAAAGTTCTGCCAGAACATTCAAAACAATCAGGCAGGTGCATCTCTCCACCAGGGGGAGCGTGTGCTCACAGACACATGTACCTGTTATACACGTGTTCCTCCACCAGGGGGAGCGTGTGTCTCGTTCAACTGCAAGCTAACATACTGATCTGATTGTCTCCTGGATGAACGTAATGCTCCAGGAGCAGCTGTGGTGTGGTGCTGAGGTCCAGGGGAGGACAGAACACACACCGAGCTCTTTGTGGACCTGCTGGGGTATCCCCATGATGGTAGTCCTCCTGGTTCTCCTCCTGACCTTCTCTGATGTCCTGACGGGGTTCAGGGGCTTGAAGGTGGAACCTGGAGCTGCCGAAGATGTTTCAAACAGTTACACAGTGTGTACAGTAAGACACACTTACTGTACACACAGACAAACACACACGCACGCACACAGACTACCTTGGCAGGTGGGCACAGGCCGGGCAAACGAAACCGAGGTTGTCGTGGGAACACGGGAGTTCCCAGAGTCGATGCCGGATTCCAGGGAACCATCCTTAGTGCGCAGATCCTGGAGTGTGTCTGTTGACTGCAGAGGAGCGCACACAGGCACACAAACACACACACACAAACACATTCCCATTGTGGATATTGGGTCTGTCAACGCTCCATTGGACAGTGTTGTCGTTTCCATCTACTGGGCGTAGACCCCACTATGCCATTGTTACAACTGTTTTGATCACCTCATCTAGCTCTACCACCATTTAGAAACACACTTGACTTGAATACTCTTGGTTAAGCTTGACTTCATGGCCTGCCTGAACTAACACCTATGTTAAATGAATCAATAACTATCACAAACAAGCATACAAACAGTAGCAAACATGGTCCCAATGAAAACTATGTTGTACAAATGCATTGCATTTCGGAATGAAATACTTTTTTTTTTTAGATGTTCTCTGGTATTGTAGCAGCTCTACTGTACATCATCCGCCCGAAGGCCGTTTCATGAAGCCTGTGTCTGGGCCAGCAACTTACAGAGAGGCTGTTCTTCTGGTCTAGAAGGTTCCATCCATTCTTGTGTTCTGTGTGAGAGAGATACATGTCACACACAGCAGACATGTCTCCTACTGTCTGTATGTAAATATATGTCTGTATACTGTATGTGTGCCTGTGTCTAAGCAGTGATAATATGTATGTGTGTAAACGTGTGTGCATGTATCTCTATACTGTGTGTGTGTGAGAGAGAGAGAGAGAGAGAGCGAGAGGGAGACGGGGAGAGGGAGACGGGGAGAGGGGGAGAGAGAGAGACCTTGCAGCAGCAGCATCTCCTCCAGCCCTTCCTGAGCTTCAGTGTGGAGGTCCTGGAGGTGCTGAGGTCGTCTGGCCTCCATGAACACGTTCTCCTGCCGCTGCTGTGAGGCCCGGTAATGGACCTCCCCCTGGTCCTCATGGTCCCCATGGCCCCTGGGACCTGCTGCAGGGGAGAGCTGTGTTGTTATGGGATGGCTACTAGTGGACCTATTAATATTATGGGCCTTGATGCTGATTGGTCAATCACCGCCATGGCTGAAGGCTCAGCCTGCCCATTGTGTCCCCCAACGTAGCAAAGATAAATGGGATTTGTTGAAATACTGGTTTCACGCTGTGACGGTTGACACTGGTGCTCACTGTCACCTGGGGAGATGTGCATGCACGAGAGAGAGAGAGAGAGAGAGAGAGAGAGAGAGAGAGAGAGAGAGAGAGAGAGAGAGAGAAACACAGCACACACACACTTGTCTCTCAAGTGTGTCAGAGAGAGAGGTTTATGTCAGATTATAAAAAGACACTCGCCGCTCCAGGAGCTGATCGACTCTCTGGAGGCTTCCACAGAACGCATTTACTGTTTCTCCGTACAACCCCAGCAGACCACTGTGCACGTACTGTGCACGTGCACGTATGTACATGTATTGTGCATCTACCATGCATGTACGTCATGCGCTGGAGCTTAGCAGTAAAGCTCTGCGCTGCAGGACCCCTGCTGAGAGCCTAAGCAGGGTTTGGGGAGGGAAGGGTGGAATCCGCTCCAGTACAATCCCTGTGGAGCTATAATCCCTGCAAGCAACCTTGATCTGCATCCCTTCAGAGCACGTGTGTGTGTGTGTGTGTGTGTGTGTGTGTGTGTGTGCACGTGCCACTAAAAGCAGGGTTAGTTATTCTCGAGAACGCTTGCTAACTTCGAGCTCAAATCAAAACTATATTCCTCTGCAGTGCTGCCTCACACATCGAAACTCGCTGAAGCAAAGCGTAGTTGGGGAGACCGGGGGCAGTTGTAACAGGAGGCAATTCACACTCAATTCCTCCAATCAGAAACAAGCTAGAGTGCAAACAGACTCTGAGCATGTGTACACACCAGATTATCTTTTTCAAAACGCACCAAGAACGGTAAGATGGCAAAATGCAGGGAGATATTTGCTGAATTAACAAAAAGTGTATTATCTCACAATTAGCTTGCAATAGCTGACTGTACCTTTAAAAAGAACCCACCGTTTGTCAAGAAGGTCACTATAATAACACCTGTTAAGAGTAGCTGAGCATGCATCAAACCACCAATCAATGCATGTTCTTTCATTGGCCGCTGACGCACAGACACGTAACGTCTTCCCCTTCTACTGTATCTCCCACGCAACGCCAAGACAGCCTGCAACGTCTAGCTGTCAGCTGAAGATAGAATACCTTGGAGTATTGGAGGAGGTGGAGACTCACCCTTCCTCTTGAAGAGAGACGCTCAGGTAGACCACCATGACGGACGGACACAGGCATTACTCCACCTGTGGTGGGGTCATGGAGGACCTGCTGCTCCCAACCCACAGGGCAGCCTGACAGACAGACCTTCATGCAATCTGTCTGTCAGCCTTGTCTGAATGATTTGGGCCAATCAGAGATGCCCCAGAGCCAGCCAGCCTATCCCAACTGATATCTCTCTCTCTCTGTACTCTATTGTCAGATGAATACAATTCCCTCAGGAGAGAGTCTAACTTTGGCTTTCCTTTCAAGGCACACACACACACACACACACACACAGACACGTGTACACACACGCACACAAACACACGTGTACATACACACGCATGTACACAAGCACAAAAGTAGCTTCTACATATTGAAGACAAAACTAAAACAGACTACATGAGGGTCTTGGGGGGGGGGGGGGGGGGGGGGGGGGCGGGGGGGGGGGGGGGGGGGGGGGGGTGGGGGGGGGGGGGTGGGGGGGGGGGGGGGGGTGGGGGGGGGGGGGGTGGGGGGGGGGGGGGTGGGGGGGGGGGGGGGGGGGGGGGGGGGGGGGGGGGGGGGGGGGGGGG